>BGPR01034862.1:0-16262 GCA_013235015.1 Araneus ventricosus
ATGCTTTTGCGATTACTCTATATTATTTACTCGTAAGCATTTTTGCGCAGAAGCTGAAAAAGCTGTTGAGTTATGTAGTTGAAAATAGATTTTTCAAATTAATTTATTTTATTCTAGTAAATTAGTCAACGGACTATGGGAGATAGTATCTCGAAAGAAATGAATTAGGATCCAAGCGCACAATTCTGTCTTTAATGCACCTCACTATTTTTATTTATACTTTTAATGTTGTTTATCCATAAGATATTGACTTCACATTCTCTTAAGAGCTTAATATAAATGAACACTATCATGCATGTTTTTTTTATCTTTCAACAAGTTGTGAAAATGTAAATTTAGAAGTGCAAGAAATGCAGAAGATTAATTATGACAGTTAATTTTGAGCTAAGTATTTGATCAATTTTGCTAACTAGAGTTATATGCTTATATGAAATTTCTTTACCATAAACTTTACTTTACTTTTGAGATCACTCTATATTATTTACTAATAAACGTTTCTGCTCACAAGAGAAGAAAGTTGTTTACTTAAGCAAATAAAAATAGATTTTTCAAATTAATCTATTTTACACTAGTAAATTGATCGCTGGACTTTGGTAGATAGTCTTTCGGAAGCAATCAATTCAGATCCAAGCGCACGATTTAATGCTTTATGATGATAAAAATTTATTTGCTTTTCATTTTAACATAATGATATATATCTACATTTAACAATGCTTAAAGTAGGGGATCCAAATATCGCCCACTTAAGCCACTATTTTAATCAGAGGGCTAATTATTGTGCAATTTGTGTAAAAAGTGTTCCAATTTATTATCTTGACTGTTATCCAAAAACATACCGAATTACAACTCTAACATATAAGTTCAACAAACACACCAAGACTGACATAGAATTACAAAAAAAATGAGTTCCTGATATCGCCCACTATATGTTCCTAATATCGCCTATGCCTAAAATGTATTGAAATAAAGTGTAACTTATGTTTATTAAACACTAGTTGAATCCTGCAATGCTTTGCTAGCGCTAGATTTCAGAATATGTATAGATTAAATGAACACAATGGAAAGTTTGATATCAATTATTGTATTTATTTAAAATTGGATATATATAAGGCATTTGTTCGTAAGTGTGGTCAGATGTGTGTCTGTATCGATTTACTTGATCATTTGAATTTCCAATGAAATATATTCGCAAAAATTCGTGATCAGCATCCTTAAATGGAAACATAGAGCCTGTTGTTTGGTATATTTGTCTTTGAATCTTGAATGCTGGCATATAATTCTGAGTTATTATATTCGTTGCACCGAACGAAGTCATTTGAAAACATGTGATATAATTTCGTATGAAATTCAAAAAATACTTCCATTGTGTTGCAGTACCAGCGACCAATGAGAACAATGGTTCAAGTAGTTCCTTCAATGGTGGCAATTTAACTTTACCATTCAAATAACACGACCCAGGTGCTTCATTCTTGAATTTTAATGCCTTGCAATTTGTGCAAACTTTAGTCATATTCAATTTCCGAATTATACTTAAATACAATACTATCATGTTCTACCGATTGATTTTATTGATTCATTTGCATGCGTAATCCAATATTGCCACGATGTTAATTTCCACCTAATGCAGCAAAATCATCACAATTAATATTGAACATTACGGAACTTCACAAAATTTAACAACAGCACTCGAGCTTACTTCTACGCATGCGCGACATCATTTCTTACCTTGTGAACTTCAATGTTTTATATTATTTTTCAATGAGATTACAATAAATTAAAAGTTCTTTCACATTCATAGTAAATGACCAGTTGTAAAAAAATAACCTTTAATATAAAAAAACTGATTTCAGACTCATAATAGATGGCTGAATTTCTAAAACGTGATAAAAATATCAAGAATGCACTACTCTTCGTTTCGATGTTATTTAAATAGTTGGCACCCAAAATTCAATATGCTGCGTCGCTCTAAATATTGTTTCTGAAATTTTTTTTACTATGCCTTACATTTGACATTAAAAAGTTTGTTAAATTCCGGAGATGGGTATTTCAATCAATACCGAAATTACAGAAATAAATGCTTTTTATTGCCTTTGTTTTTAAAAAAAATCTGTAATCTGATGTCCTCTTTCCAATCCTCTCTCTCGTTTTAAAAAGAATATCGTACACTTTTGTGTGGAATTTTCAGTATAAGAATTCGATCATAAAAAGAAACGAATAAAAACAGATAAAGTGGTTCTAATATGCTGTGCAGAGAGAAACATAGTTACCGCTAGATGCATTCTGACTAATGCATTCTGAAGAAAGGTGACAGAAACCTTTCTTATTCTAGAACTACTTCGTTTGATAGCTCATTGTAGGCCATTTGAAAAGTGTCATATGAATATTTTATTTTAAAAAAATCGTAAAATTATTAATTAAAAATCTTTCTAAAAGTCATAAGCCAAAATAAAGCCAAAGGAAGGTCAAATGAAAATTTCAAACGCCAAGGACTTTGAAAAAAGACCAAATTTCTAGAATTTGGCCTTAAAAAGGCAAGTCTGGCTACCCTGCCTCGGTTCCAGTGGTCTACGCGACGCCGTAAAACAACCCTGTTTACATAAATCAACCCTGCGTTAGGAGTTGCGCCAAGAAATTTATCAACCATCGCCAACGGTAGCCAAACATTAAAATATTATTAGGCCCCTAATTTTCTTTCTAATGGTCAGATCGAGGATTTCAATAGCTTAAAAAATTCTCTGTACAACGCAGATAATTTTGCAAAACACCGCTCTTAAATCGGTTCAGTTGCTTTTGAGTCTATAGCGAACACACATACGAACATTGCCATTTATATATATATAGATGAAAATTAAGGCACAGCAAAATTGAAAGCACTATAAGACATCTTTTTTTTTTACTTTTAGCCATATAGTTAAAGTATTCTCTTAACAGTTTCCCCCTAAATTAAACATTAAATAAAAAAAGAACTTAGGAACCTTGTGAGGTGATAGGACATCAGCCATGTATTTTTTAATGTTATTTTTTTTAATAAAGTGCCCGTCAAACGGCTAGTGCAGTAATGGAAATACCCAAGTGGGCCATAATGGGAAACTCAAGTGGACGATATTGGGAACAACCGAACCCTCAAACAAGGCGGCACTCCCCTTCGGAATTGGACCGGAAATCCAAAAATAAACTACACCAAAATGTAGGCAATTACAATCACTATCACTGTCTCAAATTGTATAACGTTATAGCTTGCTCTTTAGTTATTAAACTGAAAGTAATGAAACATGATTATTATTCACCTGACACAAAAATCAACAAAAATTTCCAGAAAAAATAAAAATCAGCACAGGTTTAAACGGCTTTCTCAACCAACTTCTGAAGGGGATGCTTTATAGTTCCGGTAATAGCTACCGAATAAAACTTAAAATCATGAAGAAACCGTGGGGGGCGATATTAGGAAGGTAGGTGATGTTTGGGCTCTTTGCATTATACATAAAAGAATATAAAATAATATATCTTAAGAGTTCAAGAGAAGTTAACCAAACAATGCATGATTTTTTTCCAACAAGCTGTGTAAAGCATGCCTATACGTAAGAGAACAGAAAATAAAATATCGTAATAGCTTAACGTAAGTTAACCATATAATGGCATGGTAGTTTTTTATGTTTATTTCTCAGCCGACTGTGTAGATTTAAATAATTGAGTGCAAGAAATGCAGGAGAAAAATTGTTATTTAACATTAATTAACCCTTTATAAGGCCATTTTTTTCTGATAGCGGTATAATGATATAAATTAGGTATTGAGATTAATTTAAGAAAAGAAATTCATTTAGATTATTGGATTCCCTTATTTTTAAAGAGTTTCATTAATTAATAATTAATTACGAAGTCAAGGTACTTCTTTATGGTTTCAGATAAGAAATTTGAACATTCAGGTTTTTGTTTCGTCGAAAAATCTGGCGAGAACTTACGCCAACTTTAAAAAATGCATTTAAAAATTGATTAATTTGGTGGGAAATATATTCCCACGATCTTAGAAAGCGTTAAATGTTTAATTAGTTTCCCGAACTATACACATTGGTTGCTTAGCTAAAATTCTTTTAATAAAATAGTTCCTTATTGAAGGCCAAAATATAAAAAGAATATGTTTCATGTGTAATACTTAAATAATAGTTAAATTATACGTATTTAATTGAAGGCAAAATTGCAGTGATGCTAATTTGAGTTTCTTAACTATAAGGTTAAGTGTCCAATAGCTGATACAATAATCTTTTACCAACTACGATTGAATGGATAATTCGTCTATTTTTTTAAAATGTACTAAACGATTCATTTCAAGTTGTTTATTATACTACACGGTATGTATCTATACTGAGTTGCGGTTTCTATAGTATTTATCATTGTAAAAATTTAAAGCAGGATGATACTAAGGCAAGTAGAAGTTAATATTTTAAGATTATATATAATACTGAGCAACATTGAATAGTACTACAATATATTCTGCG
This sequence comes from Araneus ventricosus, assembly GCA_013235015.1. Taxonomy (NCBI): domain Eukaryota; kingdom Metazoa; phylum Arthropoda; class Arachnida; order Araneae; family Araneidae; genus Araneus; species Araneus ventricosus. Next base: position 4,494 of record BGPR01034862.1, read on the forward strand.
CTATAAAAATGTATGCAATATCGTGTATCTGGGATAGCAAAATCTGAATCTGTTAAGTTTTGATGTGTAGAATACCATCTGATATTCAAAAGAGCGAAACCTAAGGCTAAGAGCTGTAGTACCAAAAGTTAATCAGACTATATCAAAGACCGTAGTACAGTAAGTAAGGAATAAATCAAGGTATCACATTGAATTTATGCATTTTGTTGAAACAACCCAATGATACAGGCTCAATTCGTCGAATAGAGTAGATGGTTTATGAAATACTTGAGATATTTTTGTTTCAATAAAAAAAAAGCAAATAGCATTTAGCAAATAGCAGCAAGGCATTTTAAACAGAGTTCTTGTTCTGATTATTTATTCTAAAAAATCGCACGCGCTCTTTTACTATCTTTTATATGATATGCAAAGAAAACCACTGAAATAGTGAAAAATTCAACTTCGAAATTTTGATGATTCTCAAGATCTTGATTCCCAAAAAAATGGAATTATAATTGTCTGTTAGTAAATACTATAACTCAAATAAAGCATGTATCTAGGCGGATTAAGTATATGATCATTACTCCAAAATTGTAGAATCAGGTCAAATTTTGGATCAAGTCCTTCTAAGAGAAATCTATCTCTCCGCCCGTGAGCACGCGGACAAGATAACTCAGAAGCACAAATTTATAGAAGAATAAAATTTACCATATGGAATATCGTTAGAATTGCAGAACAGAATTTTCAATTCTGTTAATTAGTTGACTGTCTGTATTTGCGAGTGTATGTGATCACGATAATTCAAAAATGGATGCAACAACTCGGATTTTGAAATTCAACATGCTTTCTTAAAACCGAAAGTGCAGATATGTATCCAACTTTGGTTCCAATTGGACAAAAGAAAGAGACTCAAAATGCAACAACTCGGATTATGAAATTTGACATGCGTTCTTAAAACCGAAACTGCAAATCCAACTTTGTTTCCAATTAGACAAAGGAAAGAAACTCAAAATACATCCTCGGATTTCTTTGCCAAACTACACAACAGCAAAAAATGTGCCATATTGTGTTATGATGCGAGACAGTCGAGTAAAAGGCATTCAGTCTTAAAGAGAGAATAAATTTCATTATAGTCAGCAGAGAACCATTCTGACTTTCTTTCATATTCTTATCTTCTACCTTTCTTATTTATTCATGTTATAAAAAATTTGTTACTTTTAAAGTTTGTTATTTCAAGTTTTAATATTAAGCATAAGCACGCTCTACAACGGTACAAATTTTGCTTTTATATTTGTTTGTACAATCGGTGAGCTCAAACAAAATGGTTCCCAGACGAACAAGCATGTTCAATGATTTATAAAATTAAAGAGTATTTATTCATGTTATAAAGAATTTGTCGTGATGTTTAAAAATCGCTATTTAAATTTTTAATATTGGGCACAATCACGGTTTATAACTGCACAAATTATACTTTTATATTTGTTTTCAAAGTCTTTGAGCTGAAACAAAATATTTCTCAGATAAACAAACTTCAGCAGTGATTTATAAAACTAAAGTCTAATCATTCATATTATGAAAATGCTAGCGCTTGTTAAGAATTATACTCACAGTTTTTTGGGTTAACCGTAAATATACTTTACAATATCACACAATATGAATTTATATTTGTTTTCAAAGTCTTTGAGCTCAAACAAAATATTTTTCTGATGACCCAGCTTGCGCACTGATTTATAAAACCAAAAACTAATCATTCATATTATGAAAAATGCCATCGCTTGTTAAAGATTTATATTCACAGTTTTTGGTGTCAACCGTAAAGACACTTTACAATATCGCACAATGTGCTTTTATATTTGTTTTCACAGTTTTTGAGCTCAAACAAAATATTTCGCAGATAAACAAGCTTGAGCAGTGATTTATGAAACTAAAGTCTTATAATTCATATTACGAAAAATGTTAACGTTTGTTAAAGATTTTTATTCACAGTTTTTTGGGTTAATCGTAAATACACTTTACAATATCACACAATATGCTTTTATATTTGTTTTCGCAGTCTTTGAGCTCAAACAAAATATTTCTCTGATGACCCAGCTTGAGCGCCGATTTATAAAACCAAAGACTAATTATTCATATTATGAAAAATGCTATCGCTTGTTAAAGATTTCTATTCACAGTTTTTTGGGTTAACCTTAAATACACTTTACAATATCATACAATGTGCTTTTATATTTATTTTCATGGTTTTTGTGCCCAAACAAAATATTTCTCACGCGAACAAGTTTGTTCAGTGATTTATAAAATTAAAGAGTAAGTTCCATCATCATTAGAAAGGAGGAATCTTTATTATGTGTTATTGCTGCAGATGAGGCTTGACATTCTCTTTTCCCTTTCCTTCGAATAACTAGACCAAACAAAAAAGATTCTGTCAGAAGACCATTAACGCTCAGAAATTCAATGAAAGCCGGAAAACTTGTCTCCTCTACTTCTTGGACAATTCGAACAAGATTGAAAGAATTTTCTGCTATTTTCAACATTTTTTTGTATCACCTCTAAAGTCCTTCAAATCTCTTTCTTGTCGCCTCTCATATTTTCTTCGCTACTGTATAACATTATTTGGACTTTGTTTGTGTTTTGCTCCTTTTAAGATATAAAGCTTAGCGAGATTTTGTTTTCAAGCTGTGAGCTGAGATATGTACTGTTGGCTCAAATTCAGAAGTAAAATACTAGATTTTAAGTATACTTTAAAAGTATCAAATCAAACATTTACTTGGTGATTGATTTTTTTATGTTTATATTTTTCTATGTGCTAGAGATCCTGTGCTGAAGAAGAAAAATAGAAACACTGAATCGATCAAATCCGGCGAAAGATAAAAACTCCTAAATTCAGTTATACATACAACTGCACATTTGCCTGAAAATTAAAAAGAATAAAAAACCAGAGGAGGGCTTTTATTTTTTCAAAAAAATCCCAGATTTATAATTTTTTCTCAAAGAAAGAATTGTTTGATTTAAAATGAATTAATATTTGTCAGATATATTTCTTCGAATTTTCTTCATTTCTTCAGAATAAATATTATTGTTTTTATTTCACAGCTTGATAATATTTAAAATGCCATTTCAGATCAATTGTCGGGTCATTTTTTTTTTCATCTAAACTTCATGGATTTTATATTAAATGATGTTGTGAGATGTAGAAGGTAATCATAACGTTATAAAAAGTTTTATAAATTCTTTTCAACATGATTGCAATGCTTTTTTCGGTCCTGCGTTTATAATCGTTATGCTCCATTTTAGACTGTGTAATCCATAAGGCGATAAACTGAAAACTATTTGTAGCAGAAAAGCATCTCAACTTTTGTGAACGAGAGATGACTCTTGTGACCAGACCATTCATCGTCGATTTTACTCATAAATTTTTTTATGATGCTAATAAATTACTGTTGTTAACGAAAACTTAACCCATTAAAGATCATATATAGCACATTCTTAAATTGCAATAAAATCGTATTTCAGATTTCAGCAAATGAACATTTTAAATTTTAGATGAAAACTTTGTCTTGAAGTATTAGTTTGTGATCTACCGGTCGTTTATTATACAAAAATTAAGCAAAATAAATCTTCAAAAAATAGCAAGAACACATTTTTTTATTTTCAGTCTTCACAGTCACAGAATATCATTGTTTGTCTCTAACAGTTCGTTTCCACAGTTCCTTAACGTTAAAGTGTATTTTCTACCAAACGTTAATTTTTAATGCTTTATTTTAACTGCTTTCAGAGTATTTAAACTTTAAAACAGCTGTTTCATTTTTTTTGAATTTGGTATTGAAACTCCTCTTATACTTCTTTCCTGTTTCGAATTCATACTTGCACAATCACGAAAGGTACAATAAATGCCTTCCTGTGGTAGGCTGATATTCACCAATCAAAAATACATTTTTAAAAGCACAAATATTTCTGCTTTTGCAGAGAAGTCATAGGGGCATTAAGCAAAGAACATTGCCCATGTTCTCATTTCTTCGTTTAATTTATTCTTTAAGTTTAGATTCTAAAATTAAAGAGGATTTATAGATTTGTAAGATATTTCATTTTAAATGTGTAGTTAGTACTAGACTGAGATTTAGTTTCTAATCAAAATTTAAAAATAATAATGCTCCCAATCCATTTTAAAGCAGCAATTTCAATGAAACCTCCTTTTGAAGAATGCAACTGCCTTTCTCAATTAAGACCATATCTTAAAACCTTAAGTTGCCTTATCTCGTACAAACATAACTCCTTTGAATTACATTTGCAGCAGTATAACGTTACAAAAGATCAAACGAAACTTTTTTTAGTCCCGGAGCAACTCTTTGTATTAAGCGAAAGTCGTAGATACGTTATCGAATTAAGAGAAATGTTGCTTCCCAGGATGGTAGGCGAGTACCTCAAAGTTAATTTCCGCGCAACCTACATACCTTCTCCGACCCAGAAACATCTGTTCGATCACTAACATAAAACAAATTAAGCATTGCAGTCTTACGCAGCCATCCAAAGGCTCTACTCCCCTAAAAGCTCAACAGAAAATTCCTATTAAATTAGCAGAATTCTTGCAGACCAGCGCAACCGCAGGGATGGGCGAAATTTAATCAAATTACGGTACAGCTCTCTTTGAAGACTCATAGAAACATGACTCTCAACGTAATATTCATAAACCATTGCATGCCTGACACAAAACGTTGTTGTGAAATGAAAAAACAAGTGTCAATATTTCCCCTTCCCTCAATTGAAATTTAAAGGGTTATGGAAAGATTACTTTTCATGTAAAGGCGTGGTATTGAAGGAAAGGACATAAAATTACCACGAAGTTGGAAGTGCGAACAAATAATGGGATTTTCAATAGCGCATCAAAATCACCTTTTTAGAGGTGGCGCTTGAATGCCATAGGTGTCTTTCGCCAGGCAGTTAACCTGGGTTCGTTTTAGGACTAGTCTTTTATTAGATCCCATTCAGCTACTGCAAGTTAAGTATATGATTAGCAGGTGGAATGCCTGAAATAAGCAAACATTACAGACGATATAATAAGAATGAATCCACACCAGATTGTGCCGTCGTGAAGCTAATTATTCCAAGTATTCTTCCTCTTTAAGATAAAAGGAAGACCCTATTTTAAAATGAATGCACATTGCCGTTGTTAACATTTCCAGTAGCAGTTAGTGTTCTAGAAGATGTTAAATCTTTCAGAAGTACGTGCTTTACTGATGCTTGATGAGTCATAAACACAATTCTGAAGGAAAATTGAAATAGTGTGAACTTAGATATAAACTGATATTAATACAGAAATAATGGAGAAAATTTACAAATTAATATGACAACTTGCAATTATTCGTCAAATTCATCATTAAATTTTATTTGTCCCTGATTTAGAAAGCTAGCGATAAAAAGATAAACAAATTTTTTTTAATCATTGAACATAGTTTAGAAAACAGTAAAGTTTAATTTATTTATAATAATATATTGGTTAATTTTTGGCCTAATAATAATATATTAGTTAAATTTGGGCCTAAAATAATATATTAGTTAAATTTACAGCCTAAATAATAATATAACCAGACAAATTTCAAGCCTAAAAATGTCTCATAGCTAAATTTGGGGTCTAATAATATATACAGATTAAGTTTGAACTAAAATAATATATTAATTAAATTTGGAGGCTAATATAATTTTTCCATAAAAATACTCATTCCTTCATGACATTTCACGCATAGTTTACTAAACCTTTTAAATTTAAATAATGACATTTGTACTTTTACGTCACGTAGTTTTTATAGGCCATTGGTCAATTTGAAAGTTAAGTACGTGATAACATTTCATTTTTCCAAGCACTTCTTCATCTCTTTTTTAGCTAAAAAAGAAAGAAGGAGAGGAAGGAAATCTAACAATATTAGCCGTATTTCAAAATACCACATTTTCGGTAAATATATACCTTGTGGACTCATAGCTTTAATATTCTGTTGAAGATTAAAGACAGCAGAGATTCCATAATCATTTATCTGGAAGCAGGATAAATATAAAGTCTCTCTTCAACCGTCTCTTAATACAGCAAACATGCAGGCAGATGGATTATAAATAAATTAATTTCAAACAATAAGACTTGTAATTTTCAGACAGAATGTAAATTATAAACCCAGGCATCGACCCAGTTTAAATCTGTCTGTTTTGATGAAATTATCAAAAAGAAATATGACTTAATTTTGCTTTTTAATAAACACCACGGAAACTATTATCACTTTTGCCTCTGGGTGAATTACAAATGCAGGTTACGGCTACTTTATTTACAGAACTGTAAATTATCTTATATTTGCATGCAAACTTTAAGTATGTGTTTTCATTAAATTATGTTTTTTGAGGAAAACTGTCGACCATAACAATGATTTCTCAAAACGTTGTATTCATTATTGATGAAGAAATTTTCTGAATTGTTTTCTGGTATAACAATACTAGCGTGTTCTTCCCAAAAACCAAGTCCAGATTTTAAAATCAGTAATACTTTGGTGCTTAAATATAAGCGAAAAGCTTTACGAAAAATTACAAGTCAATAACTATGTTAAGCTATATATCAAACTATTTTCAGTACAAGAAATATTTTTGAGCATAAGCAAATAACTATCATAAAAAAAATGAACTCTACAAGGATTTAATATTTGAATATGGATTTTGTATATGGCTGTTATGCTTGAGTAAATCTTTTAGATCATTTTTCTTCATTCTCATTTTTTCAAATATTATTTTGAAAACCCTAAATTTTGTAATGTTTTCAAGTTTCAAACCTGCCCCCCCGGATGAAAATATTCCTTAGAATATACCAGATTCTTTTCAAAAAGAAATTAGTGTCTCCGAACACAAGTTGAATCATACATAGTGGCTTCTTTGTAGTGTAGTGCTTAATCTCCCTTCTTTATGCTTTATTTCACATTTTAAAAGTACTAAATCTTTACCCTTCATAATTTCTTTTCCTTAGTATTCCACATGAGGCTGTACTGACAGCTAGCAGTGATGAAGATAAAATTAATTTTTAATAAAGTAATTAAATTCTTCTTAAATTAAAAAAGCATTTTCGTATCTTTCCTGAAGACTATTCTGCTTCAAACAATCAATGATGTGATATAAAATTCAGGAATTTAAAAGCAAAGGGTCTGTATTTGTAAACCTTAGTAATGCTTTTGCTACTTATATTCTCTGTTAACATTTTGGATGGTGACTGATTCAGTAATGCAGGGTCCTTACAGTATCTGATAGTAATTTGCTTTAATTCCAAGATGCTTTCATATAATAGAAAAATAATCAGTTAAGACTACAGTGCTCGTAAGAATGTTTGAAGGGTAAAATCATTACTAGAGAAAATACTTCTAAAAAAAAAGATGTTTCTAAATAATCTTGAAATATTTGCCATTTCAGCATTTATTTTGATATTTTAATTTTTAAAGTAAATCAAGAAAATCGTGATTTTTCAACCTAGATATAAATTATATTATATTGATTGATGATTCTCAAACTATAATTCTTTAACAGATTTTATTAAAACTTTACAGTTTTTTCTTATTGAATCGCTATTTAAAATCAGGAGAGGCTAAACATGAAGAGTGCTATGACATTTATACAAACATGGTTTTCTTTCTTTGAGATATTTTAAAACTATAAAAAAAATACAAGCTTGTTCTTCAACATTTCATCAAGCTTAAATACGTTGTACGTTCTATGTAACCAGAGGAAGTATACTGAAATGCTTACAAATTACTTGATTATGCTATCAGGTGGGTTAAGAAATGTCTCGATCGCAATTACTGAAGGAGTTACAACGCTGTACGTAAATTTGGATATTGGACGTTATCAAATGCGCATTTCAGAATATTTGCAATTAAATAAAAAATTAATATTAAAATTATCGAAAAATGTATTATCGAATATTATTTAATATATGAATATCGAATGTTAATATTTTCAACGCGTCAGACCCTTCAATTTTTCCGCTGTGAACAGAAGAAATAAAACATAATGCTGGTTGCTACCTTTGCCGTATTTTGTGATTACTTCAACGAAAGATACTGGCACCATCCGATGCTGGCGGATTCTCGGTATTTTATAGCGATCACTACTTCCCGATCAGGCGTCTTTACACGCCGGGTTCTCGGTAATTAACTTTATCCGTTCTTTTCTTTTGGGAAGCGGCTATTTCACTAAAAATCATCGCGAGATCCGCTTTCTTCAGGTTCGGAAAATATTTTCGACTGGGCTGCTGGTAATGCGGTCGCGCCACCGATTTTACGCAAACCAATAAGGCTATGACAAAACTCTTGTGAATTCTATTTCCATATTGCAGAAATATAATTAATATTCAAATTCTAATAGATGTCTTCACATAATGCAAAATATATTTGATACTATACTATTCCTATTTGAATAGCATTTCTTTTCTTATTCTAAAACTTATTATAATTGTGACATTTTGCCTAATATGAAGAACATAAAATAGGCAAAACTGAATGCAATAGAAAGCATGACAATTTTGTGACAAGTTTTTCCTGTCATTGCTGCTTATAAGAATTAGGATGATTTTCTTTAAACATCAAATGAGTTGAAATTACCCAGCAATTTAGATTTTTTTAACCGCAATGAAAGGGTTAGAAGTTCGAGAGAAAAATGTATCAATACAATTTTGGATTTGCTTTACTCTTACAGGCTGGGCTTCAAAATGAACTCATGATTCAGAGTTATCATTCAGATAGCTTTAACTTTTTGCGATTCAAAAGAATTCCAGAGCTACTAAGTAATTCTGGCTTTGAATAATGTCTAGACTAGGATCAGTAGGATGAAATTAACAAATCAATTTCATTTATCTTTTCTTATCGAAGCAAAACTTGAAAAATGCTACAGAAATTTCCACTGCAGTGTTTTGCTACCCATTAAAGGCAACTCAACCTCCATTTATACATGCCTTTTAATCGTCTGCAACACAACATAGCAGCTGTTCGTTCCATGTGTCATTCTTAACTTCTTGACGGTAGGTCCCAAATGGCCGGTCGACTGGCGTGGAGAAATAGCGATCCTTCTGCTGTAATCGCAACTCTTAGGAAGAGTCCAAATTACTGCCCGGGAGAAACACAGTCACCTCGTACATCGAAAAAATACAAAAGAGGTAGATAAGGCTTTTGGTCTTATTGGCTTGACCTCCGAGATCAAAGCGGCAATCGTGGCGATGCCCCACCTGGTTCTGGAGTACTGCAGTGAATTAGCGTCAGGTAAATCCTTATTATCCTCATCATAGCGGATTGGTGAAATGACGGAACAAGAACTATCTCGCGATCAAACAGAGAATGGATCACTGTACCTGTGTTTATCTACTGTCTGTTTTTGGCTTAGTGGTTATTTTGTAAGAAGACGAGATAAAGGTTAGCGGATTTGATTTGTTGAGATAACGGTGCTTTGTATTTTATAACGGGGAACAGGCGTACGGCGTAATTTAACTCGTGAAATCAGATAAAGGTTTTATTGAGTTTTAGCGTGTTTGTGTCGGAGTTAGATACAAGGGTATAATGGTGCTTTTATCATTAAACCTTTACAAATCAGTCAACTGTTTTCAAGGAAAGTGACTCTCTTTTTTGTTGCGTAAAACGTAAGATTTTAAGCTCACAATGAAAAAATACATAGGCTTTTAAAATTAATGCTGAAAAACTTTATCTCTCAGCTGGTTGATCATTTTGAACTTTTTGGTTTACAAAAACAACATTTGAATGACCATTTAGGTTTGGTTTGACTCCATTAATTTTCATATAATAAATCTCCAAAATCGTACTTAATGGTAATTTCAGCTCCTGCCTTTTCTGATTCAGAAGGATACAAATTGTGCTTTGGGTGCAGTTCGTCAGATATCTAGTTTTTTCTATTTTAAAACAGAGATTAAATAAACAGCTGAAATCTACCTGTGTATTCTTAACACATAGCCTTCAATTTACGGGCTGCCATATTTAATTTCCATCAAGTATCAAAGGGTGCAATTTTGAAGCGAAAAATACAAACGCTCAACGACGAAAAGTGATGCTTATTTTTTTTTTAATGTAAAATGAGATATCATGAAAAAAGAATTACATTAATTCCATTTCACGGAAAATTTATCCCATGGATAGAAACTTTAGTTTTGTCAATTAATGTCAGCTGACTAAATCTACTACGTGTGAGGAAGTAGTTTAAAATTATGAATATGTAATGATTCAGCTTTATAAAAGGGAATGCTAATTTGCTTAAAATACTATACTGTTTTAGGAAGAAAATCTAATCTGTCTTCTCATATTAATTTAGATACAATTCAACTAAAGGTATACACATTTAAAACCATTTTTTGCAAATGAATCATTTTTTGTTCTGATGGAATGAAGCAATTTTGCATTTTCGAAAACAAATGTCTACATGAATGAGCAAATGCAGAAAACCAAAAGCAAAAATAAGGAATTTTACTCTAAAACACCAATTCTGAAAACTATTAATAGTTATTAGAACTCAGAGGATATTCTATTGTTTACCTAAATGAGGTGAGGGCATTTCTGTGCATACCACCTTTGCTAATTTCGGTTCCTTTACAGTAATAAGTACGGGAAACATCATTGCACTCTGCTTATTCTTGATTTCTGTGCAGATGCTGAGCACATTCTAAGGTGTTTTCATTGTGTGGGTTTTCCTACAGAATTGGCAACTTTTGAACTTTTCGGGCTATAAATGTGGTTTCGGAGAAAACTTTTTTATGAGCTGTAGCATCTGTATTGCATTAGAAATGAATACAAAATGTTAAACCAGCTACTGAAATGAACAGATGAAATCTTGAAATTCATTAGAGGAAAATTCTATTAACATTTAATGATAAAATACAAAATCATAAAGAAAAGAGTAGATTCAAACTTCAGGCTCCAATTTATGGTTCAGTAGTAAAATTTATAAAAGTTCAACTTTTCGTTTCTGCGATATAGACTCATGGTTCAAAGGCCGGTAAATCAGATGGATTTCGTTTCGAACAAAAAGAATGTATGCTATATCCAAGTGGGCCCGATTCACAGTATCCAGGATAATTGCAGGAACAGTGGATTAAGCGGTGCCATAACTTTGTAGTATAAAACTTATCAATGACGATGAAATCAGTCGTGAGCTTGTTGGCCAGAACTTCAAAAGGAACCACCTAGGACGGACAAGTTGCTGTCTGCTTTTGGCACAAAATTTTAAAACAACAACTCAGGTGATGGTAATCATATAAAAGAATCCTTCACTACTTTGCTTTTCAAAATGAAAGAAAAGAAGAATGAAAAATAACTTTTTCACAAAGATAAAAGCAGAGACGATTAGGAGAAGGAACTTTTTTTATTGTGTTTTTGGTTCTTGCTTTTAATGCAGGAGAACACTTGCTTTGATCGTTAATTACAAGTTTATTTCATTATAAAGCAGACAAATCAGAAGCTATTCTTCTATCAAGATCGTATATAAAGTGGATTAGATCAAAATAAACAATCAGGTTTAAAAGAGCAATAGGACGCTTTCAGCACAAATACAACAATTTACCATGATACAACTTTTATTATAATGATTTAATTTATGGCATTTCTGCTTTTGTTTTACATTGAGTATAAAATTCCTGACTTAATGTCATTAGAGAATATTCCTGCTATTCATTCATTATTTAAGTTCGTTAGTTTCACTATTAGTTCAAAACCTAGAAATAAAGTTTATAAAACTGATGAAAGGAGTAAACAAAAAAAAAAAGAAAAAACAATGCAG
>BGPR01034864.1:0-16259 GCA_013235015.1 Araneus ventricosus
AAAAAAATATTTGGTTTTGAAACTAAGGAGGGAGGAAACCGAAACTTGCCCTATAGACTCTATAGCCCTATAGGGCTTAAACCGGCCCTGCTTCTATATTTACTTCACTTTCAGAGTCATCTACATTAACATATCTTAAAATAACAGACAATTGTTCTTGATGGCTCAAGCCTGCAGTGCAATCTAATAAAATTGTGAAATGCTTAGCTTTCTTAACTAAATTTATTGTTTCCTTTCTAACTAAATATAAAATAATAGTCATTTTATAAATATAAAATTATAGCCACTATTCATACACAAACACATTTTAAACGTTGTGTTTCGTTTTTAACTATTTTTTCACATTCTTTGTCAATAGTGTTTATCAGTGTGAAAGTGTTCTTAATTTGTAACAGTTTGTGTGCAGCTTGTAAGATATTCTAATCTTTCATGATTTTAAACTTAAAGAACCCTTGCCTTAGATTGGTTGACGTAAAATGTGCACAAATTGCATAATTGAAGAGCTCAGTGGAAGAACACGTCAAGTGACAATTAAGCGAATTTCAGAAAACGAGCTTTAAAGTTTAAAGGCTACATTTTTTTAAATTTTTTTTTCTCAATTTTTGCTGTTCCGGCACTTTTGTGACGAGAAAGCATTCAAAATATTTTATGTTTATTGATATGGTTACAGCTTTTTTAATTATAGAGAAAATTAATAATCTTTTGCACTTAACATGTTCTTCCATGCACCCGTCAAAAAACTTCGTTTGCTTAGTCATGGAAGAACATGTTAAGTGCATTTTACTTTCTGCACAGCGTAATAGTGGTAGATTAAATACATAGAAATAATAATGAATTGGCAAAATTGTATTACTATAAAGCTCTATATATTTTCAACACAAGTTGAATAACATAAATAAAGCAAATTGGATGTTGAAATAGCACACAAACACACAAGAAGATCATAAAATAATATGTAAATTTGGGAAACAATAAAATTAAGAGTATTAATTTTTTGGTTGTCATAAACATTATCATCATATTTTTACAATTTCATTTAACACGGTTTTTTTCTTTTTTGTGAAAATAGAATTCTAAAATTCATTTTTCATTCACTTACTAGTGCAATTTGAAATTTTGTACACTTGTGTGTTCTTGATGACAATAAGCTATTTTAATATTTTCAGAACTCGGTTATCAATTGATTGCTTAACATAAGTAAATTTTCGTTCCATAATTTGATAAAAATTATTATAATATTTCATAATACCTATAACAATAAATCCTAAATAAAAGACTAAAAAGTAGAAAATAATTAAAATAAGGAAATCTGCTTTTCAGCTCAATAATAAAAGTGTAGTTTTTAAAAATATTTTTAAAAATAAATGTATAAAATGATTTCGTTGTTGTAGTCGTTAAGTAGTTATTAACTATTTTTTATTTATTATGGGAGAGTGGCGGAATATACGTACATCTCGTATGAAAGTTTCAAGTCGAAAGAGAGCAGAAAATCCCTGCCTTCTCTCAGATAGGGGATTAACATATAGACACGTGATGAAAGTGAAGGGAATAATAGCTATTTTTAGTAAATTACGTAAGTGTCTCAGGGAAAATTCTGGCGCCAAGAAGACGACGTCATGATTTTCTGTGGGCGCGTGAAAGCGAAGCTGTGCGCAAAAGACATCCGCAATAGTTTGTTTCCTGTTTGCGCACGGCCTCGGTGTAAGCGATTAACATATTCTTTTAGTAATAAATATACCAAAACGTGAGAATTAATATACCTCCAGGGCGGGAAAAAAGACGAAACTGGAGTTTCAGAAAAGTTATTTCGGAATACATTAATATTGTACTAAGATTTTAAAATATATAATATTAGAATTTAAAGTGAAATTAAGTGAGATTATTACATGTATATATTTTATGATATTATCTCAACTTGATTTACTTTCATAAAAATATTTCGCTTTACATGAATTTCCATATTCAATAGATTTTGTGCTGAAGAGTTTAGTGGTACCCGTCAATCTTTCTTCAAAGCAGTCTTATTACTGTCTTGGGAGCATCGAAATAAATGTCTTAAGAACATGGAAATGAATGTGATATTTAAGGTTTTAATGAAACAAACATCGTTTTTAATATTGTTATTAACATACATGGAACAATTCAAGTTAAATAAAAATGTGTAAAAAAAAGCAAAAACACAAATAGCTAAACAAACTAAATTAGTGATGAATGGAAAAATTTTAAAGTAAAAAAAAATAGTTAGTCTTCTGGTACAAATTCATAAGAATAAATTTTGTTAACTGAAATAAATCATTATTCAAAAAAAAAAAAAATCACGAGTTTCAAAAAGTTCTTTTACTTACCGTTAATTGCTCTTTCTTTCGTTACACAATTCAGTTCAGCTTGATGTATAACTCGCAATGAAGCCCACAAAGAAAAATTGTGAAGAATCATTGCAAAAACTTCTTTTAAAAGCAAACGATTTCTATTTTCGAATTGTCTTCTCAATATTTTCATCTGCATCAACACTATTTCTTGCGCAAAAAATGATCCTGTTTCAATGAAAGCAGATGTTATTTTACTCAAATTTAACAAATTTCTCATGAAAGAAGATGTTAAGTGCCCTTAACATTTTCTTCCATGAGGAAAAAACAAGAGACCTTGCACTTCACATGTTCATCCACTGAAAACTTCTTTATTTTTTTTTTTTTACTTTGCAGATTTAATGAACTTCCTATATTTAAATTAGACTTCAACGTGTTCTTTTGCCCAATTATCTCATTTTTTTTCAAATTTGTCACTTAACATATTCATCCACTCAGCTCTTCAATTATATTTAAATGTATGTATAGTTGGATTTTAACCACTTAACTGAATAGTTTTCTTTGCTATCTAATAAGATGACCCCTCCTGTTTTGGAAACGGGCTGTCGTTTTCATTCATCTAAGAAGGCATAGGATACTTAAGATGTTTATGGATCCTACATATTTTTTGTGTCAAATTATAAAGCTAATTAATGATTCAATTTTAGTTTATAAGACTAAAATTTCGATAATTCGATGCACGAGTATTCTCGGGCTGTTAAGCGGTTAAAAAAAGAAATCATTTTCATTTTGAAAAATCAGTCAGCGGCGCGGGGCCTTCAAAAAGAGCGGGGCCTAGTGCGGTCGCACTGTTCGCACCCCCCTCTGGCCGGCCCTGCTTATAATGCATAAGTCCAGGAATCGACATTTTGTCATTCTTTTGATGGGGCCGTCCACGAATGATGTCACGCTTGGAGGGGAGAGGGGATTCGTGAAATTGTGATAGTTTGTGATAATAATAAGTGTGACACCACCCATTTTGGTTAAGACAAAAACATTTAAAATCAGCAGATTAAATTTTGAAGTTATTTTGAAATTACCAGAATTTGAGGGTAATTTTTTAATCGGGCTAAAACAACTTTCATGTGATTTTTTTTCACTTATATTCCTTTCTTTTCGAAAAAGGAATACAGGGTAGATTCTGAGAATATGATAGCAGCACAAATTCTTCACCATTAGAAGAGTCACACCCTTGAAATGTCCAACAAAAGATACGTCGTCCCACCTGGGTGAGTGGTAGAACTGGTAGTGGCACAAACAGGTTGATCTTATTGAGTATTTTTTTAAATTCAATTTGTTTAATAGTATTTTGTGTTCATAAAGTAAAGATAAGATTTAAAGCAAAATATATCAAATTCCAAAATACTACTGTTTTCAATTGCTCTTTTATATTAATATTTATTACTATTGTATATTAATTATGTTTTGTGTTGTAAACCTTAATCTTATTTCAAACAAAATAAGTACACATATAATCATTATTATTGTTATGCTCACAAATGTCCTTAAAACACATAGTTAAAGTTTAAAAATAAAATTTGAAATATAATCTATAACGTAGTGCTTTGTTTCTGAACTGCAAGTATATGTTTATATGATATAGCGTGACATGTGACAAGGAGGGGAAGGGGTATGGTGAAGTGTGACACTTTGTGACAAAGGGGGTCAAGAATATTGAAAAAAAAGTGTGACATCATTTATGAACAGCCCCGATGCGCACCCAACATGAGCGCGTATCTGAGGAATAGAAAAATCGATATTGTACTACTAAAGCTTTACCGGATTTGAAAAAATGAATGATGTTTTAGATTATTATTATAGCGGTGACTAATTTTTACTTACTTATCGGTCTTGCCAAAGATAAGCATTCTATCCGGTAAACAATTCGATCTCCATATTTTATTGAATCTCCTACCTTTATACCTCCACTAAAACAAATACAGATTTTTAGAAATATGAGTGTCTACGTACACAATAATTCCAAAACAAAAAGAGCTGAATCGATAAATAGGTAATCGGGTACAACGCAATTATAGATTTCATTAATATTTTGGGCGAAATTCTTATCTGTGAACTCCTTCAGCCTGTCTGCCTCTGTAGTTAAAAAGGTAACTAAAGAAATCAAAGAGCCAGATGAGTGGAATTTGGCATATGATTTTCTACTCAGATTTCTGATATTATATTTAATCCTTATCATATTTTATCCTTATTATATTTAATCCTTTCTGTGGTCTTACCACAGAAAGAATTGTCATTCCTTTCTACAGAAGTGGATTTTTTGTCATTCCTTCCTACAGAAAATCTGTCCATTTAGAACTACTAATGGCGTGTGGTCTCCGATGAGTGCGCCATTCTAGTT
Organism: Araneus ventricosus; assembly: GCA_013235015.1. Classification (NCBI taxonomy): domain Eukaryota; kingdom Metazoa; phylum Arthropoda; class Arachnida; order Araneae; family Araneidae; genus Araneus; species Araneus ventricosus. Next base: position 4,705 of record BGPR01034864.1, read on the forward strand.
CTTTTCCATTTTGAGTAATTTCTAATTTTGTTAAATGTTTCAATTATTAGAGAATCTTTGCTATTTTATACTATAGTTTTTGTTGTGTTATCTTAAAAACTTTTGTTGAAGCAATTACTTTCTGCTGCTGCGTTTGCGCGCAAAAACGTATATTGTTTTCATTATTATTATTGTTAACTTTTCTGTTTCTTTCATTTATTTTTCTTTTTAATTCAAATTTATATTTTTCTATTATTTGTCTTTGTATTTTATTAGATGTAGCTGCATATGCGCCTTTCTATTTAATGCAAAAATAGTTTTTATTTTATTTTATTTTAATTTCAATTAATTAATTTTGCTAAATTTTATCAATTGTAACTATTATTGATGTCATTAATAAATTTTCGTTAATGTTTGTTAGTCTTTGTTTAGCATTAAGTTTTTAGTTAATAAATTATCTTTTTTACAAGATAGCTCTATTAACTTAACGCATTTACAACACGACTACAGTGGTGACCCGGCAGAGGCGGCGCCAGAAACTTGCCTACGGGGGGGGGGGCCCAGGCATCTCCGACGAGGGGACAAGCAAAGTTTTTCTAATTTAAGTAACTTCAAAATAACAGGTAATAATTAATTTTATATTTAATTAGAGGTAATTAAGTACTAATTAGCAAATTTGATTATAATAATTATTTGGAAGATTTAGCTATTTGTATAGTGTCGGTGCAGTAAGAATTGTCTGAGTGAACGACAAGCAATAATAGAAAATGAAGAATTATGAACATAAATCTCTTAGAAAATAAAATGTACCTCACTGATATTGGAAAAAATTTGCAGACTATTATTTAAATCTCATAACAAAATAAAATATTACCCGAAACAAGTGAAAATAATCATTAGCAAATTTTAAACCTATAAATGCATATCTTCATATCTCTAATAATAATAAAGTAGAATGTGTGTGTGTATAATGGTTCTCTACAGGGCAAACCGCTGGACCTAAAGCAACGAAATTCGGCACAAACCTACTTTGGGGGGTGAGAATGTGCACCTCGGAGCCCTTTTTTGAAATTTTATTTAGAATTTTAATTAAAATTAAGCGAAATTTTGGCGTTTTCCATCAATAATTTCCGAAAATATTACAGCGCAAAAATCATTTTTACGCCATCTAAAGTTCAAAAAATTACCTTTTCAATGATTGCAATTAAGTTGCCGTACAAGTTTTCCTCTAATTTTAATAAATTTTTAAAAATGTTTTTGTCATATTTTACAACAATACTTTTCAATGTTGCAACGCAATTCAAACTGTTTTCATTATTTAAACAAATATTTAATTTTGTGTCGCTCTTTCAATGTTGAAAGATGAGGTAATATCCTAATACATTTTGCTTTCATATTTTATTTCATGAAAAGTTTTGTGGAATCTGTAAACCAAGCTCTCTGAGATATTAAGAATGTTAAGAAATATATCCATTAACCTGAATGATTATGTTTGCTATCTTTTCATTCTTTTTGGCATGTTTTAATCCAGCTATAATGCCGCTAATCATAAAATGTGCTGCGTCATTTTAATGTTGAAATCAAATGCAGATTTTACAAGAGGAATAAGAATTTTCGAATATTGCAAAATAAAACTTTGGCAGAGTCCCTCAGCCTCTACAACCGCCAACTCGCCACTTTATTTCACCAAGTTGCAAGCTACTAGCTAATAATATTATTATGGGCGAACAGTCGGTCGCCGAATGCGGCTAGTCTATATATTTAAAATAATTTGAAAAACCAAAAGACCAATCCTCAGCCCTAACTAATGGACAGATTTTGACGATATTTATTTCATATGAAGCTTATGACCCCTAGAAATGTCATCAAAGACTGTCTATCCCTCATCACACTCCATTTTCGAGAGATATCCTAAAAACACTACTTCACTGCACATTCTCAAAGGAACATACTCTTGAGAGAGCCCCCGAAAAGTGATCGAAACTGTCGATAGAAAATACAAAACATACAAATTTTCAGCCGTCTTGTTGATCTCTTGGCCGACCGACCGAAAACAGTCGGCAAAACGCGACATTTGATTCACTTGTCTCCTTGCCGGTTATTCTGTCAAATATGGTGTGAACTACTGATCGAATGGACAACAATTTAAAAGGATGTCGATCATTCTGTTGACTTAACCGTTAATCAGTTCTCAAATTCGGACACGAATCGCTTCTCTCGACCGTTTATTATATAATAACTTAAAGATGGGATTAAAATTATTAGATTCCTTGATATCCTGCTCTCAACATCTCCCAAAACCGCAAAGACTTTTGCCGACGAAAGTCTTAATTTCTCGCCGACGGGGGGGGGGGGGGCAAGGGGGCCCCCCCGGGGGGGCAATTGCCCCCCTTGCCCCCCTGCTGGCGCCGCCTCTGTGACCCGGACGTGATAATTCCGACCTACGTTTTAAACCTCCTCAGTACGCAAACTGAGTTTCAGCGTTATGACTGTACACATTAACCCAAAATCGAAAACACCTCAACAGATGAATAAAAGGATTTGTTATGTGATGTACCAAAATTTTAGGTTAAATAAAATTTCGGAAGAAATCCTGGATTCAAGATGGTCTCTTAAAAGCAAAATTTGTATCTAAGTTACAGAAAGAAATGACTCTAGTTTCATTTATTTATGCAAGTATTTTGGAATTTCCTAGACAACTCGTATTTTCCGAAATAAATCATTCTGATATCGAGGAGTTTAGTTCATAAAAAGAAGTGGGATTTCCAAGGCAAAACAAGCCGCTCTGCTCTGATAGTGCTGATTTTTATTCATGTAAAAGAGTGATTGTTTCGATGCATCTCTCAGTTCCAGTAACATCTTTGAAATACCTACTGACAAATTTCAGAACCAAAATTTGTACAAAAAAATTAAATGTTTAATGTATATTGCTTCTTTGTGCTAATGACATTTGAATATACGAGCAGAAATCGAATTTCTTCAGTATGGATGCTTGCGCTTTCGTGCTCACAGACTAAAATATTTCCACAAATGGTTCTTTCGGACTCGGGCATGTCTGAAATGTTCAGATTCATCGATATCACGAAGGGCAATTTTTAAATAAATACTATACTATACTTTCTGCATACAACGTATACGAAAAAAATGAGAAAAGACCACGATAATATTTTACAACTACTAAGGGAAGGGTAAAACCTTTGCCCTTTATTTTAAAATTGCATTTTGAGAAGCCATCTGACAGTATCTGAAAGCTTGAATCAGCTAAGATAAAGCGGAATTACTTCGCACTTGTATTCGCGTTTGAAAATAAATCTTCGCGAACATTTAAGATTTCTTTAATTAAATTTGATTTGTAATATACAGGGTTTCCACTTATATCCTTTACCCCCCCCCCTTAACTTCTAAACGGTGACAGCTTAGGCCATAAAGTTGGTGTCTAGGTATAGTAAAGTGACCGTGCGCTACGCGTTGAGATTAGTTACAGCGCCACCTGGCGGAAAATAACGGATTTAGCGTTCCTATCTCGAAAACTGTACAAGATATGGGAAAAAGTCAATAACAAAATTGTAGAGCGTCTTCGATTTAGTAAGAAAGAACACCTTGAGCGCAATAATGCTAAGAACAAAACGTGTAAAACACACATTTGTTTGGTCGCGATTTTCCAAACATGTGACATAACAACTCGCGAACCAAGAATGGTCAAGTTCATACACTGCTAAGTTATTTGAGTGAACTACATGTCTCGCGCGCGCGCGCGGTAATCTTGGATATCTCCAATCACACTTCAGGTGGTTTCATTTTCTTGTGATTTTTGTCCATTCCGTGGCTGAAGAAAAATTCCGACTTAATGAATAAAGGCTTGAATGGTAAACAATAATAACTGTTCATCTAACAGAAATCTGAATGATGAAGCGATTTTTGCAATGAAAGCTCGAAGTGTCAATTTAGGAATCGACGTTTTCTCATTCATTCAATGCGCTCTTAGCTGAACAGCGAGTCTACATTTTCTTTCAATTCTAGAAAACAAACGCAACTCCGGATTTATAGATATAAATTATGTTTCACTTCAGTAATATGGTGGCCACTGTTTTTCACTTTCTCTTAAATCATATCAAACAGAAAGTATTGAAATAGGCAAAATATCCTTTGACGATATATTAATGAATATCCAAGTTTAAGATCTCATCGAGTTAGTATATCTATTATTATAATTGCTCTTGTCTGTGTACATGATAGCTCAATAAATAGAACAAGCTAAACGTATTAAATCTGCGATGAGGCGCATCAAAATTTTAGATTTTGTATGAGACCCTCCATTAATTTTTGTATAAAACCATTCTACGTGAAGTTCGTTCGAAATGAAATTTTTCCATACGTTTTATCATTACAATTTCAGATATATGTATTAAATTTTGGACCTAATCAGTTTAACGGTAGAACGTTTGTCGGACTGTATTTTAGCACATATGAATGCGATAATTAAAAAAACCAAAGATTCAGAGAAATGAAAGTTGGATTGTTGTCTTAAATGTAAAAATCGAAAGGAAGGTGTCGAACATATGTATTCAGCTCTAATATTATGAAACACAAATGCGTCATAATTCGTTGCGTGCCTGTTGCCAGATCCAGTCGCGTGACTTATTTTCGGGTTTTGGAGCTTCCTCAAGGAATAGAGGCTCTTACAAGGAGAAATAAACAGAACTCGATATAGGGTATCCTTATAGTACAGATTATAAGGGAGAATCAGGCTCTTACAAGGAGAAATAAACAGAACGCGACATAGTGTATCCTCATAGTACAAATTATAAGGGAGAATCATGCTAGCTGCCGCTGATTTTCCATATTTGAGCAACCAATTCAAAGGAATACTTACATTTAACATTTAGATTTCGTATAAAAATTACTACACCATTTCTTTACTCGAGGACAAAACGCTCCAAAGGCAGATGCTTTTTTCAGCGCAAGGATTGTCACATCAAATGCACCGCTTTGCTTAAAGACTTATTCCCCATGTGCAGGCAATTTTAGGCGCATCTAATCAACCTTTGGATAATTTCATTCTGTCGGCCACCTTATGTGTGTGTCTAAAGGATGGATTAATAATTGATGTATAAATGCAGGAACATAAATCCTCAGAGGAGGTTGTCACACGTTTTAAAAATTATTTGAATGTCAAAGCAATAGAACTTTACGCATTTGATCAAAACGCTGCGTACCGAATTTCATTAATCGATGCATTTTTGAGTTATCACGTTCAAATCCACGCGTATGGGCAGACCGACAGATAGTGAAACCGTAGAAGGATTTAAAGAATTATTATATACACGCCTACAATCCTAATGACAAAACACTTCCTCCCTTTTGTCGACCGAAGCATTCTTTCGCTTCCTTCCTAAAGTCGTGACAATATTGTTCGTAGACATCTGGACCATCAAAATAAAAAAATTTTTATCAAAGAATATAATTCGTTTTCACTCATGATTCCATGACATGATATTCTTAACCCATTTCAATTTTTCTTCTAGATGTTTCAATAAAGTTAGTGTTTTCTTCATTTTCATAAAAATTTCATTTGATTTTACGACTTTGCCTAACTGTGTCATGTGAAGTATTTTTGCTGAAACGTTCGAAATTTCATGAGTCGAAAAACATTTTAATTGATAATCAGAAAGTTTGTTGATAGTCTCGTGCTTTGAAAATCCTTTTTCTTCCAGAATTTGCTAGCATCCTTATAAAATTACAAAATTCTCACTTCGTCTACAGGTAACTCTTTACATTGCTGCATCTTCAAATAAATCGTGGATAGCACCATCAAAACCTCCACCTTTGCTTTTCAGGTAAGGTTTTTACGAATTATAACGCATGCATTTTATAGAGATTCAGGTATGATTTAAAATATGCTACTTTTCTCAAGTGGTCTTATATTTCCTTAACATACAACTTGTTTAATTTTTAGAAAAATGAGTAAGTTTTAATAAAATTTAAGTTAATTTTTAAAGTTAGAACTAGGACAGAAAGTGTTACAAGAACAATTCTAAATACATATGCCAAAAATTTGCATATTATGTCCTCTTCTTCAAAAATGCACAAATTCATTAATAATTCCAATTAAAACCCGAACATCAACAAACGTGTGTATGTATCTATGTCCGGCTATCTTCTCACGAACCACTGAATCCTGAAACTAGCCGTAAGTACCAGAAGATGAAAAATAATCCAAGGAACCCATTTCGACTATTTAAATTCCGAAATTGCAATTAGTTATAAAGATATTAATTAAAAACTTAAAAATGAACCATGCTGCCATCTAGTGGCAACTTTATCAAACGAATTTCTTGCATTTTTTGTTTATTGACAACATTGACTCCGATGTTCTTGAATTTTTTGTTTATTTATTTAACGAAACTTGGTTTTTAATTTTTATAAAAGGTTTTTTTTTTCTTTTTTAGCAAACTTCCTTGTTTTGATTTAAAAAACAGGAAAAAAAAATCACTTTCTGTCTTTTTCACATTTTTCATTACTGAATATCGGTCAGACATGTGCCGTCATCTATTGAGCAGAAATCACATGAATCGATTTATTTTAAAAGAAAACTTCTGACATTTTAAAAATTTTATAGGATTAGAGAAAAAATGAACTGTAAACAACATCGAAATTCACCAGTAGAAAATGAATCTATGGACGAAAACCAAAAAAATAGTACAATTTTTAAGTTTTGCAAAAATTAAAATTTTGCAGAAGTCCCTTTTTAAAATCAAACAACATAAAAGTTTGAGAATTTTAGGGAACAAATCATTATAAATCCAAAAATATCAATGAAACTTAACTAAAATTCAAAATTTATTTATTTGTGAGTATATTTAAATTAAAAGCCTCAAAATAAAATGGAATTTTAAAGTTATTCGTTTACAACAGAAAAAAAATCAAGGAAAAAATAATTAGAAGCTAGAAATAACAAGGAAACTTAAACAAAATTCAAAATTAATTTATTTGAAACTAAACTTAAAAGAATCCAAATAAATTTTAAAGTTATTCGTTTTAAGTAAAATTTAGATTTAAAGGAAATATTCAGAGAAAATGATCATGAAGTTTGGGATATCAATGAAACTCAAAGTAAAAGTGTCTTTATTTTTAAAGAAATCTAAATTTGGAAAGCTATTGGTTTTTAAGTAAAATTCAATTTAAAAAAAAATCAGGGAAAAATAAATATGAAAGAAGAAATATCAATTAAACTCGAATTGAATTCAAAATTCGTTTATTTGCAAATAAATTTAAATAAAATAAAACAAAATGAAAAATGTGTTTGTTTTTAAGCAAAATTCATATTTAAAAATAAAAATTAGTAAAAAAATAGTAATGTAAATTAATTTTAGGCCTTTTGAGGGTCAATTGAAGATCCTCTTCCGCGCAGAAATCCCCTTCTAACATCATACGGAAACTTTGACGATTTACTACAATTTAAGTGTGAATGGCAAAAATGCAAGGACATACATAAATGAAAGGGTTTTTTTTAAGGTCTTAAATTATTCAAATTTTGGATATCGAAAGGAATGCTTCCGACATGCGCACTTGGCTTTCTTGATTATACCATGAAGCACAGAAAACGCTATAATGTGCCAATATTCGCTACTTGCCAGTTGCGTCATTGATGGGCTCGCTTTCGAGTTTTGCAGCTGCCTTTCCGATTAGTTGCGGAAGACACACTCTTGCAAGGAGAAATGAATGGAACGTGGCTTAGTGTATCATCTATACTTATAAAAGGAAATGTTTGCGTGTGTATGTGCGATGTCCAGACGAATTTATCGCACTTACAGCCATGAAATTTGGCACACAGGTAGTTATAATGGTGACTCAATGCACCTCGAAGCCAGAATTTTAAAATTTAATCTAGAAACTTTTTATTTAATGTTTTGTGTTGTTTTGGGTCACCTTTGGCCACGTTTACGGCTGTAGTATCTTTTCTAATGATCGTTGAAAAACAATCAATGCTCCATCGAATAGAACAAGCAATTTTCGTTCTAATGAAGTTTGTTTTGAATTTCTAACATAAGTTACTGAATTTTGAGAAATTTTTAAAGAATAGTCCCTTTTATGGTAATTTTTTATAAGGATTTCTTCAAATTCTCGCATCTGACGTTCTAACAACTCTATAATTTTAACTTTTTTTCAGCTTATAACTCGAATGTTTGTCGGATTTAAAACAAGAACAGTTAAAACATCTTTCTCCATTTTTTAAAATTAATTTTTCCCTGATCAGTTCAAAGTTTTTTTGCTAGCGAGAATTGACAGTGAGAGTTTCTCCGGACGATCCCAGAATGCATTGTTCCTTCCTCGCAAGCGGTGACGCAATATTCTATTTCTACAATCCGATTTCTTCCGGTGACGTCATTACATTCGCGTCATTCTCGAGAGGAAAAATCAATGTGTATCTTTTGTTTTAAAAACTTTTCGTGTCATTGCGGGCAGCTTTCCCCCATTTTGTCGAAGTCCTGATTCCATGGGCAACGCCGTGCGCGTACTGCTAGTTATAATATAAATTAATTCGAGGGAAGTGCACATCCTCTGCTTTTCTATATTTGAGCAATCAATTCAAAGTCTATAAAAGTTTTTATATTTAACCTTCATGTTACGGATAAGCACTAGAGTACAAAATGCTGAATTTGCAGATGCTTTTCTCTGCGCAACGACCGGCACGATCGTTGCATTGTTTAGATCATAAAGTCATTCCCCATGCGTTGGTAATCTGAGGTATCAATAACCATCCTTTAGAACAGTGGTTCCCAACCCATGGGCCGCAGCCCACTTGAGGGCCTCGGATAGCGTATTAGTGGGCCGCAAAATGCTAGTCAAGAGTCGAAGTCAGGGGAGCTTCAAGAGTTTTCACTTGTTCTTGCTTTATAAAACACTATATTTTTATTCCTTTTACAGTAATATTCACTAATTACTAGAATATAAGCGCATCTAATATACAGGGTGTCCACACTTATCGTGGTCCAATAGCTAATTTCTAAATCTTTAGAGATAGACATATAGTTCCAACTGGAAAAATGCTTAAAATAAAGGGAAGAGCAATATCTTATGTTTTTTGAGTCACTAAATATATTTCTGAAAATGTTGCGAATTCTAACTTTTTATACGGTTCCCCCGGTCCTGTCAGTCATATTTAGTAAAATATTTTTGACACTCCAACATCTTACACAAAAAAAGTTGAACTCTTCTGCGACTAAAACTGGCCGAGTTATGGAGCTTTGAATTTCATAATTTTTACCAATCAGCGGCCTCGTCGAGCAACTTCTGCGCATTGATTGGTGAATCGTCTGCAAGATGGCTATTGAAGTGTTGTAAAGTGAACTTGAATTTGTGTTATGGGATTTGAAGCAACAATGGCTATTATCCCCTACTTCCAATTAGATGCAGTGCTAATCGTTCCAGAAAACCCTGAGCAGGTAGTTCCATAGCAAAGGTTAAAACAGTCCTTGACAGTATTAAATCAATCCCAGTGGTAATTCAGAGGACGTCGAAATGGAGAATAAACAATGGATCCGAAACGCTTGTTGCCAAATGGATGCAGCTAAAGAATGTCGAAGTACTTCAGAGTTTGAACAAAGAAGAGAAGTTGATTCTTGTTGGCTAGAACATGAGACAAAAGTACATCATAAATGATGTTTGCAGAAACTATATTTAATTTTCTCCAGAGTATAACTCTAACAGATGCATATTTTTGGCATTTTAGTAGAATGTGAGAAATGTCATTTATTTCGTTGCATACTCTGCACAAAGGATCGGGATGGAGGTTGAATCTAGAAAGAAGACCTGGGGTTGTAATAGTTTTGCTAATAATGCGAGCAATTAATCTATCTTGTACTCGGTTACCAGTCCATTTAGAAATGGTTAGAATGTCCGGGATGTTTCCAATCAATAATTGATATTTACTTTTATGGTAGTTTTCTTCAGTTATTTGGAATGATTGCTTTTTAAGGTGGGAAAGAATGTCTTCTGAGGCAATCCAATCTATATAGGGTGAAAAATCTAAAACTTGCTTTGCAATAGAATCTGCCTTTTCATTCCAAGAAACCCCAGAATGACCAGGAATCCACAAAAATGCAATGTTTTGATTAAGATTTTTCCGAATATGGATTTTTGCAGCCAGTCGCTGTATGACTTTTGGGGAGTGGAAAGATATGTTTTTCAAAGACGAAAGAGCCGAAAAACTGTCTAAAAGGATTAAAATACCTTTTACCGGAACAACGAGTTCATCCAGTGCTTGGCATATCGCTAAGACTTCAACAGTAAAAACAGAATTTAGAGGGTGAATACGATAACAAAATTGCTGTAAACAAGAAAAACCCGCAATGGAGGTGTAACAGTGAGATTTAGAACCATCAGTGGCGATGATAAAATGATTTGGGAAAAATCTTTGGATGCATTCAATGAAGTCGGAGGAGATTATTGAAGAAGGGAGTTCTTTGTTTTGAAAATAAAAGTCTTTAAGAAAAATTTCACATACGTTTGGGCTGGAGTGTGGAAAAATGGGAAGAGATATTATATAGTCTGGAATGCAATTGAGGTTGCAAAAAGTGATTCTGAGAGATTCTGCATCTTTTTCGACCAGATGTGAGTAAATTCGATCAGGGGTATGGAATAATGCAGAAAAGGGTTGAGTCGCGATTTGTTTAATAAAAAATTGTATCGATAACCGCTTAATTTTTTCAGACAGCATTTCCTGCCCTGCTAGCTTTAGCAAGATAACATTAGGAGTCCAAATTGAAACTCCGAGGGCTATTCTAAGGGATGTAGTTTGTATGACATTGCAGGCTTTGAGACGTGTTTCTGAAAATTTATTAATGATTGGAAAACTATAGAAAAAAAGGCTGAGGATACTGTTATTAGTAATTGTGATTAAATGTTTGGTTCTAGGACCATTTCTTTTATAACCAAGCATCTTAAGACCATTAAATTTTTTAAGCGCTTTATTTCGTAAACTTCTGAGAATATGTCCGTTTTGATTATATTTTGAGAACTGGATTCCAAGGTATTTGATCGATTCACTCCATGGAAGTGGAATACCAGCATAAGTTATACGCGGAAAGGAGGTGACCCGTTTGTTTGACAATTCAATTATTGCGCTTTTTTCCGGGCAGATTGTTAATTTCCAATAACAGCACCATTTATAAATAAGTTCCAAAGTATTCTGAATTTTAGTTTGGCTATAGATTAAAGAATGGTGGGAGCAATAAACAAAAATATCATCGGCAAAGATTGAACATTCAACATTATTATCCAGAGTTTCGAAAAAGTCATTCATAAAAATTACATAAAGAATAGGTGAAAGCACGGATCCTTGTGGTAAGCCTTTAAAACTAGTTTTTGTATTTGAAAGAAAGTTTCGCCATTTAATCTGGAAAGACCGTTCCTGTAAGAAGTGGTGCATCCATTTAGTAACTTTACCAGATATACCTAATTGAAGGCATTTAAGAATAAGATCATCAACATGCACAGAGTCGTAAGCACTTTTGATATCCAGGCTGACAGCAACAAAAAATTTCTTGTTTTTCCGGGCTTCGGAAATCGCTGAA
>BGPR01034865.1:0-16258 GCA_013235015.1 Araneus ventricosus
GTCCTTCTTTTGTAAGTTGTATCCTCCTACATGTCTTCCTTTTCGATATTTGAAGACTAATTTGTAAATCTCCGGATTTCTTCGATTCCGAGCCAATCTGCTGCATAGTATGTGATGCATTTGCATTTCACATGGCGATTCGTCGAGGCTCTGTATAGTGCGGCGAGACGAGATTATGAAAGATATTTCTTGTTCAGATATTTCAAATATAGTGTTATAAGGTGATACATTGACAAAAACAATTCATTCAATGGAAAAGTCCTCATTTAAATCTATATATTAATACGCTAAGAAAAAACTTTGTACCCCTTTTTAAGCACATTGAGCTCACGGAGGAGTGTGAGATTTGGCATAGTTAAAGTTCATAAGGAGAAGGAGTGCAGGAAGATAAAATTTATGTATAATATGTCTTACAAATACATTAAATTAAATTAAACTTTCATTGTTTACGTTCATACACTGTAAAAAAATTAGCGTATTAAATGCGGAGTGGATGATTTGTAACTGATTTAATCCCCCCGCAGTGAAATCCACTCCAAGATGGAGTTTATTTAGATTATTTATAAAAAAAACTCTTCGGAGTGAAATACAAAATGCGGATGATTTAAATCTGTCGATGTCAAACACATATTAGTCTGTGGTCAAACATTCGTACTGAGTAGAGATTATAGCTAAAGAATTTATATATAATATGTATTACAAATACATTAAACTAAATGAAATAAAACATGCAGTGTTTACTTTGTATATACATTGTACAAACATTGTATATTTTGTCTAATAGATATCAATATATAGATTGCTCAATATACATCTGTTGTAAGAAGAAAATTGTGTAGCAGCAATAGAATAAAATTCAAAATTCATTCGTAAGAGAACAAAATTCAAACAAATTATATGAATGATTATAGAGGTATACTCTTTGACAAAAGAACCTCAGTAACGTTCAAACTTAAAAATTTATTGAATTACGGTCGAATTTTGACCGCTGGGCGACCTCTAGATATAATTAAAATGCATGTAAGCATTATTACAGTATAAAATGTTACAAATGTTTTTATTATACACTTATCATATTATAGTGTATTCTGTATTATTGTTGCAAAAAATAAAAGGTTTATTTTTATTGGGAAATTTTTTTCTTCAATTCATTTGTGTCTTCGTTTTCTTTATAAGAAAGTTGGTAACCTGAGTAAAGCTAAAGTTTTGAATTTTAAAAGCGTGTAAAAATAGCTTTGGAACAATAATATGTTCCGAAGTCATTCAGGAAAAATTTTAGCATTTCGATTGATTTTTATTTAAAAATCCAATGACAATTTTAAAAACAATTTCTTAGTGATCACTAGCTACCAGGAAGTAACTAGGTCCCAAATTTGGTAACTCTAGATTCAGCGGTTCGCTCTGTAGAACATTTTAAACGAATTTTGCATCATTCATTTTGCATGAGGCAATTTACAGATAGTATCCAGCTTCTAAATATTGTAATGTTAACATTTTAAAAAGTAAGCACTGAATGGCTTCGATCAGACTTTAAATTACATTCAACATTTCTTTTTGATTTAACCCTTAAAATCTCCATTTTTAAAAAACTGAGTTAAAAATATTTTTTGGCTTTTATTTCTTAAATAAAACACGGGAAAAATATTTAAAAAATCATACTCTATTTTAAGTATGGTTTATGGATAAAAACAGTTTGTTACCAACTGAAAACATTGGGCTTTATTTCAGAAAAAATGTCCTTGATAAAATTCTATAATGTCAAACACAGACGAATTTTAATAAATAATAATGAGGATAAGGGATTTCCTACATCATTGTAGAATAAAGCATGGTATTCTCAATCGTACAAACAAAGCAGAAAAGATACAGCCGCAAGTGAAAAACATCAAATTATTTTGTTATCAGCATTCAGGCTATCATCTATACGCTATAAATTGATTTAATAAAATTTTCAATATGTATCCTATTGACAACAACCGGTATTATAGCTTCAGTCTTAGTCCCAAGATTTTAGAAGACAAAATTGGGTATGTTGCTTAAAGGCAACACTGGACATTTAAGGGTTAATAGTTGATGCAAATAGGCGAAGAAACCCAATGAAAATATTCGAACCGCACAGAACGTGATGTAAACTTTTGAAGACATTTAAGTTGGTTGAGTGATAACATTTCAAGAAGTCTCTGAAGCAAGCCTAAAAAAATTAGGAAATTGTGATACCAATAGTTTTTATGAATAAGAAATAATACAATGTACAGTTAAGAAAATGAAAAAATACCCTTAATTTTACTGCCCCAAGAAGAAATTTTTCTGGTTATAAATTTAAAACTGCAGTAATATTTCTCTTTGTGGCCATATCTGCATTGCGATCAATCCTCTCAACGGCTACTTTTGTTTGACATGGAAGTCTTGAGGCATAGATATAATGTGAAAAGAAACCCTAGGAACGGTCACTCTAACTTTTCCTAGCGGCGGAGCTAGTCGGTCGCTTAATTTCAATGAAACCCATTCTTTTTGTTTCTCTGATCTTGGTTTATTAAGAGAAAGGAGATGGAGGAATGGGAAAAAAAGTACATGCACTCAAGAACAACACCAAAAATCAAATCAAAATTAATAATCCAAATACTACAGAACAAAATCCTCAGAATCGTCACAAACGCCAAGTTGTATGTCCGCAACGATGTCATCCACAAAGACCTTAAGAAAGAAAGCACTGAAGCTTTAAAAAAAAATTCCTATCCAAATTATCCTTTTTAGTGCCCATATATCGTCGTTCGCATCACTTTTGAAAAGTGCCAACTTTGATATATCGTTGTTTATGCGATGGCGTCTTATTATTCGCATCGCGAGAGAACTCTATCTCAAAATAAATTTATAAAACGTTATAAAAATTTTATTAACATATTCGATTAATATTATATATTAATAATATCCGCTTAATATTAAAAATATTCTATTAATATTAATAATATTCTATTAATATTAATAATATTCGATTAATATTATAAATTAATATTCGATTTTCCTTTTTTACATAATGTTTTATATTTATGTTATTGGTATGATTTTTAAAAAATATTGAAATACAATTGGCGTTAATTTACTTTCCATTTATTTCTTAATATGCTCCTTGTTGAATTTGTAGACATCATTCTTATTTTGTTTTTTATGAGCGTTCTCCCAAACTTTAGTAAATTCGTCAAATTGGCATTCTTCGCATAGGTACCATATTTTCTGTCGGCACAAAAAGGGTTAAACTCATCTGGCCCCCTGCCCAAATCTAAATTGCTGTTTAGCACAGCTTAAGGCTTTTTCTCATTTAAGGGTTCATTTTAACTCTGAGACTGAGTAGAAGTGCATATGCACCGACACTCAGTGAACTATCTAAGTCAAGTCAAGTCTTTTCCATTGTGGAGATAAAAGTAAAATCCGCCTTCTACTGGCTGTGGTTACTAAACGCAGAACAAGAATCCATTTTCGCCACAAGCATAGACTTTTGCTCTGTGATAAAAGTCCAAATTTTTGTTTCGGAATCTTAACCGACGTATATAAATATAGTGTCAGCATGATAAAGGGAAATCAACAAGAAGGTTTGCCAAATCTTTCAACTGTGGCTGAACGCAAATAAACAAAATCATTAAATGATTAGCTCAACAGAAGCTGATGATTAATACTATTGCCAATTCCTCTACAACTACCGTCGAATCAACAGGGATTCAATTTTCCAATTTAAAAAATTTAAATTTTAATATGTTGGGAATGGTCATAATTCAAAGTTCGTATTTTTTTAAGTCAGCCGTCAGAACTGCGGCCGATGAACGAAATAATGTATTCCTAGATTTTCTAGAAATTGGGCATCTAATTTTCGACATGAAAAAGTGACAAATCCGAAAACAAAATCTGGGCGGAAGGAGCAACAATCAAATCTTGGTGTTTTATGTTAACACATTATTGACCGGAGACGTCATCTGACGTCTTTCGATAACCTAACCTAATTGACTGATTATTATACATTTTAATTGTGGCTATCGTTCATTTATCTTTGTTTTCGTTATATTTTCAATTGGTTACGAAATGGTGTCTATTGGATGGTGGGATGTTAATTATAAAAGTTAATGCAAGGTAGGTGCCAAATGTTAAAATTTAGATTAATATATATAAATTATTAAATCAATACTGGGTGCTGAAATATAAAACACAATAATATGCCATTCTAGCTACACTCATATAAATCACCTACTTTTGCAGACCTGAAAAACTTGGCCGCTAAATTAAATTGCTGAAGACACCGTTAGTACATTGCGCTAAAACAATTAAAGAAAAACAAAGTTTTTAAAATTTAAATACTTTTTTTATTTAACAATTTTTTATATTGAATTTATTAGTGCCACAAAATTAGACATATATAAAATTGATGCACAGGACTGAATATATATTAACCAAAATAAAAAAAATGTAGCTACACATATATATATCAGCACTGCAGGCCTAAAAATTGCAACTTAGTACACTAAGTAAAAACAACCTAAATTCGAAAAAGATATATTGATGACTATTCTGTGCCACATAACAAAACGTCTTGAATTAATGAACACACTTCTTTAAATGAATCTGACTTGTATTCAACCTAGAATGATACTTGAAGCTTTTTCATGTACGCTTTCATTTTTGCATCAGCAATTTTAGATGTGTACCACTCATTCAAAAAATTGGAAAAGCTGAAGATGGGAAAACACACACACAGCAGAACTTGTAGCGTAAAACGGAAACATGAAGAACTAATTTATTTTAATTTGCAGCACACAATATTAAGATGAAACAGAGAAATGCTGAAGGTAAAACACCAACTGCAGACTTTGAAAAAGGTGATACGCACTCATTACTCAGGATCACTGATGAGAAACAGTGTTCATGCCACCAAGTAGCAGAGTCTTTAAAATAAAGAATCAATCACTGCTTTCTTTTACGAACAGCATTTTAATTCACAGATTGTTCTGGAATTGCACTGTAGAAAACACCTTCATTACATTTTAAATTTTTCATCACAGTGGTTTTGCATACTGTTTCCTTAAAGGAATACCAACGAAAAAAAATATACTTCAGCTTCAGATCCAAAAGATTCAGTATGACAAATCATTAACGGAAAAAAATAACTCAGGGGCAAGCCCCCAGAGGCCCAACTGGGCCCGCAGCTGCAACAAACACCGACCACTCGTTCAGTCAAGCACACAAGAATTCAAATTACACAAAAGTAAATGCTTCCAGCCAGAGCCTAATAACGCCAAAATTCATACGCAGAAACAAGATGGCGAGTAAATAGTCCCGTTGAAAAATTTTGATTTATAAATTAATAAAGTTGAAACATTAATGGAAAAGACATCAAAAGTTAAGACAATTAATATTTAAGTCGAATACAAAGTAAATAATTAAGAAAAATTTAGATATTTAATGAAACTGCTAAAAATTACCGTTAAAATTTCAAAAGTTGTCAGAGATGCCACATGAGATGAAAGAAACTTTGGTGGCGAAGAATTAAATATTTAAAAATGCTGATACAACCGAAAAATGATGTAGATGCAATTTTTGCAATCTAACAGTGTCCTCGCGCACTTTTTACAATTCCAACGGTAAATATATTATTGAGAAACTCAGTTCGTGGAAAGACGTCGTAATTTCAAGTTGCCTATATTCCATCATATGCGGATTCTTTCTTATTCACTTTAAGGAAAACTCCCCGCCTACATGCATCTGTTTCGACAGAAAACCCTGGTTAACAAGGTGCTAGTAAGCAATATAGTTGCATCATCTGGTTAAGAAAACTGGTTTGAACGCCCTGTTTATGCTGGATCACTTAGTTACTTTAAAATTAGAAGCCAGACTTTCACAAAACAATTCATAATTTTCCCTTCAGAAACGCCCCACATTCCTCAGCGCAACATAAAAGTGCTGCTGTAGGTGAACTTTTAAGTTGAGTGATGATATTCCCGAGATAAACGTTTCCAGAAAAGCACCTTTTACAGCACAAAAGCACGCCCTCGCCGCAAATTCGAAATTAAAAGTATGCGAAGAAAGGAACATTCTGGCCCTTAAAACGCCTGTGTCGGTACGAGTAAGAATTTCAGCCACGGAAAAGAAGGTGGGGGAACAAGAAAGAACAGAGCAGAAAAATGGTCGAAGACCATATCAATCAAGAGATGCTGCCATCCGAAAGGTTGAAATGTTCGTCACGTCTGCGACAACGGAATGGCTCGAGAACGGGAAAGGAAATAAAAGCAAAACTTCTCTCTGAGCGATGCTGCCGTTCAAACGGTTCGAAGCAGCGGCTTTTCAGATAATGAGAACGGCAGAAGTTCTTAAACGCCAGTAGCGGATAAAAAAACGCAAAACTGTTAAAAATAACAGCTGTTAAAAATAACCGTTTCAAAGGGGAAAAATGAAAGAGCCATTTTTCTTCATGGAAGAAGTTTCGCATGTCACTTCGGAACCAGAACACAGATCTGTATCAAAGTTGGACGGATCAATTCAGTCAAAGGATTAACTGTCTGAAACCCGTCTAACGGCATATATAGGCTATCATTAGTAGGCTTAGTGATTGGTTCCATAAATGAATACACAGTTCACCAATCTAAATGGCTATATTATAAGGATTAAGTTTACATTATTATAGTGAGTTATATTTGCAGCTATGTACAATTAAAGTAGTTCTAGTTCGTCATATGATGAGGATGATGGATGTAGCACTGAGGATGGCACTCATCAGCATAGTATGTCGTCGTTCAAACCGTCGTTTCATCTCGTCCTTTGGTCTTGCGAAAACAAAAAAACAACGTCCTTCATACGTCTCGTACCGTGTTCCATCTCGTCGTCTACTGTTCTCGGCAGCTTGATGCTCTGACGTCACTGGCGATGGCAGCGCCATCTACAGGTACTCGGCTGGTGGACCCCATACATATTTGAGTGCCATAACTCAAAAACACAACGAGCTACATAAATATAATTTGGTATGTAGTCTGGTCATAAAAATTCTTGATCAACGTCGCAATTTGGACCCAGTTGATCGAAAGGAGGTTAGTATTCTTCATCATACTTCAGAGCAAAAATTAGCGCTTATTGTGTTAGAATAAGGTTGAGGGGAGAAAACACCCGTTAGTTTTCCCAACAGAAATACCATTTACGAAACTGCAGTCAGTTCTCTGCTTCGAAAAATAAACTTGCTTCTTTTATAACAAATGCGGGTTAACTCTTTGCGGCGGAGTGTCCCACCTGATGCACACCTAATTTCACTCTCTTCTGAACCGTTAAATTCAACTATAAATGGAAAATAATAGGTTTAGGATAGGGCTAATAGTACTCCTTTTAGATTGTATATAGCAGCCTTATGAAATTTCGTTTCGGAATAGGAATTATTAGAGATAAAGTTTGGGAAAATTCCTTAACTCAGAGATAAGAATTTTTTTCAGTTCTGGTCGTTTGCAATTTTATCAAATTAACTCAAAAATTTTCCTCCAACATTCTTGAAGTTTTAATGTATGACTTTTTGTAAGATTCAACAATATTTTTTGAATGTATCAAGGTGGCTGTACCCAAGGGGGTTCTCATATGGGGGTGGCCCAAAGGGGGACACCCCCGGAATGAAGTAAGTTTTTTTTTTAAATTTTTTTGTAGATTCTATGTCTAGACAATAAAGTAAACCCATTCATGATGTTTCTTCATCATATTTCAAAAAATTTAATGCCTTGCGCAGAAGAGGGTTAATACCATTTCATTTATCATAATCAGCATTGCTGCCTTTACTTAGAGTGCGAGAGAAAACCAGCGGCTGTGTTCTTCCTTTGAATTTCTCGTATACAGTGAAACTTCGATTCACCGTCACTCGTTTAACCGTCCGACGATTATCTGCTATCAACTAAAAAGTAAAAAAATAATGTATGTTTATAGTTTAATATACATTTCTGTACATTATTGCTTCTTTTATTGAAGTTTATGTTGATCGTTTTATAAAATTGAGTACGATCCCTTCTAAAATATTTTATTTTCATTTTCCTCCCAAGCCAGATGTGAGATCACGTTACAACAAATATGTATGAAGAGATTTCAATTATCCGTCGCAGCTCAGGTCCGGACGGTTAATCGAAATTTACTGCAATAACACAATATGGCGCGTTTTGTGCTTCATAGTACAGTGAAGGTGCTGAGTAAGAAATTTGAGTGTCTTCCCACCCACCGACTGGATTGAAAATTCGACAGAGATCAAAAGTTTTAATGATAAGTGTATATGCTCCCAAGTAAAAAAATCAGCAAAACACCTTTCAAAAAATGAGATTTTACAGGTATTTTGAAGGTTTCTGCAGGGATTTTGAAGGAAAATGAAAACTGCAGGTTTCCTTCAGGAAATGTACAGTTTATTTAAAGGTTTCATGCAGGCTTTTTAAGACTTCTAAATTACCATTCAGGTATTCTGAAGGTCTCTACAGGTATTTTAAAGAAAAATAAAAACTGCAGATTTCCTTCGAGAAATGTGCAGATTTTTTAAGGCTCTTTTCAACAAGTTTATAGACTTCAATTTACCTTCAATGACTTAGCAGATTTTTTTAAAACAGATTTTACTTCAGGTATTTTGAAGAAAAACGAAAATTGCTTTTGATGTATGGAATATGAGTGTTTTTTTATTTTATTTGGGTTTCATACAGTTTTATATAATATGGTATCTAACTCGGATTCAAACAGCTTGAAGTAGGACTGGATACAGAGAAGAGGGAAGGAGAGAGAACTAGGGTTTAATGTATAAAAAATATATATTTGAAGAAAAATGTAACTTTTAAAATTTTGCGAAAAAAACTTAATTTCATGCGATTCAGAATCAAACATTTTCCATATAAAACACGATGATAAGAAATTTTAATCTGTAATAAACATAATAAATTCTTCTTTTCAGTGTAATGCAAATCTTGATTTACTTTTGAACAGAAAAAATATTTAAAAAAATATTTTTTAAAGTCATATAAATATATATATATATATATATATCGATTCGTAGGAAAACTGACAAATTAAAAAAACCTTTTTGTTTAAAGCAAAGAAATAAACGAAAAAAATATATGTGTGTGAAATATCATATTAAACATTATAAAAAATATTTAAAGCATATTAAGCATTATAAAAATATTAAAGAAAGAAAGAAACTTTTCGGAAATAATTTTCTATCACTTGTCCATGCATGGTCTAACTATTTAGACATGTAGCAGTAACCTGTTGTCACTCTGATAAGCTAACTTTAAGACACATTACGTGTTCTGGCAATAGTTGATTTTTATGCCACTAGATGGCGCTACTATAGGGTGAAGTTAAAACTTATATAGATTATTTTACACCACTTTTCCGAAATCCTGTCGGGTATAGGGGATAGCGCGCTTGCTTGCCAACTCTAGGAAAGTGGGATCATTCCCCGATTCGGAGGAATTTGAACCTTTGTAGTACACGTAAGTTCAATTACAAATTAGTTCATTAAATTAACTGAAATTAATAATTCAGCCTTGATTAATTATGATTCCTAATTAATTGACATTCCAGATAACTCGAGACACGATGAACATCTCTAAGATGACGTCAGAAGAAAGGGGGATGAAAAAAGGGGGAAATAACTTAACTGTAGATACAGGGTTTTTTTTTATCTGAAAGTATTTTGCATAAAAGCATGCAGGTAAAACGCAGGATTTTTTTCCATCTGAAAAAAAGTCAGCAAAAAAACCTCCAGGAAAATTGCAGGTATTTCGGACAGAAATATGAAGGGAAGTTGTTTTTTGTCCGAAATACCTGCAGTTTTCCTGAAGGTTTTTTTAAAGGTTTTTTGCTGACTTTTTTACTTGGGGCTTAATTTCATCCATCTAGGTTGTTGCGTTTTTGAGTTATCGTGTTCACATGGACATGGACAGACGAATATATAGACTTCTAATGGACAGATTTCGTCTAAAATTTGACAAAAAAATCGACGGGAGGCTGTCTGTGCGGAACGGCCGCTAGGATTGAGGGGACTAGACTGACTTACCTTACTCAACTGTGATTTCTGTGACTAAAGTAGCTCTATGTGACTATTAACTCTATAATCTATAGTGACTATTAGTCTAGTGTGACTATGTGACTCTATCTATGCAGAATTCTTCGTGATTTCCACCAACTTTGCAACTGGACTGTGACTAAACCGTAATTAAAAATTCTAAAATTATTATTGCAATCTTTAATGTCTACCTTTCTCTGTTAAATGAAACTAAAACCAACTCCCTGTGTTATTTGGTTGCGGAACTATAAGCGTTTAACTTTACCACGAAATTCGACGTAATTCAACAATTCATTAGTAATATTTCTGGCAATCGATGACTGAATTACCTTAGTCTGCGTGCGTGCGCATCGGTCGCTGTGACGTCATCAAAATTTTTCATAATTTTCACCAACTTTGCATCTCGACTACGACTAAACCGTAATTCCAAATTCTAAAATTCGTTTTGCAATCTTCAATTTCAACCTTTCTCTGTTAAATGAAACTAAAACCAACTCTCTATGTTATTCGCTTGCGGAACTATAAGCGTTTGACTTTAGAGGGAAAAGCGTCATAATTTTTTCCTTTCCCGACACACCATTAGACCAATATGGAAAGACGAAAATCTACGTGAAAAATTTCAAAATGTGGTGAAAAGGCCACAAACCAAATTGAATGCCGCTAATTGCAATTTTGAGTTATCGTGCTGAGAGAAAGATCGATAGACAGACGTAATTCCAAAATGTGTTTTATAAATTCACAGAGGTCTGAAACATGGGGACACTTTAAAATCTAGAGTTCGAATCTTTTGGCGATTACTATACTTTTTCTTTGTATACTTCATATGCGAGAAAGCATTAGAAAGAAAAAGCGTTAGATTATATGATATTACTTATAATCTAAGGTTTCTATTTATCTTTATAGATATATACGTTACATTTTACCAATATTTCTTTTAAAACTTTCTATGATATGGCTTAGAATTTATAGACTAAACGGAAAGAATGAAAGCGAGGATATCGTTTTTCTGTTATTAATGTTTTATCGGTAAGAGAAAACGTAAAACGAATTATTGTGAAAAGGAACATAGTCGCAAAAGTGTTTTAAGAAAGAAAGACTTCTGTTTTCCAGTTGCCGTGCTTAGATGCATGTAGATGGACAGACAGAGATTTCATGTTGATGGATTTCGGCCAAAATTTGTCAGAAATAGGATAATTTGGTGTAAAGACAACATATCAAATTTCACTTCTCTAGCTTCTTGGGTGTTTGAGATATTGTGTTCACAGACGGGCATAATTCTAAAACTTGGTTTTTCTGGCGCTGGAAAATGCAGAGCGGGAATATTCGCCAAAATCTCGAGATAGATGTTTTGACGAATACAATACTTTATCTGCGTATATTTCGTACAAAGAAAGAAAGTAAAAAGGCTTTAAAGTATATCCTTTACGAAAAAGTTGAAAAGGTCCTTCGCACTAGAACTCGGTTATGGAGGGAAAATGGATATCTATTAGCTGGATTTCATCTTCAGAAAAATAAAGAGCTTGCTAAAAGCTGCATTGTTGCAGTGGGTAATTCAATTCTTCGGGAACAAAAGATCATTTGGTTCTTCCCCAAATTTCGCAGAACTTCGCATTAAAACGCTCTGTTGAAGGCCAGAATTCACAATAAAGAACGCCTTGGAAGTCTAAAAACGCAATGAACGTGGTTTCTGTGCCACTCAAAACATTGATCTTGGTAATGGTCTTAAAATGCCGACCTTTCAGCTGGTTTTCATCTCCGGGGGAAAGATAGAGCTCGCTAACAACTGAATTGTCGTAATGAGTAATTCAATTCTTCGCTCACAGAAGATCGGTTGGTTTTCCCTTCAATATCGCCGCAGTAAAAACTCTGAGTTGATGGTCAAAGATCGCAATGAAAAATGCCACGAATGTCTAAAAAGTCAATGAGCATGCGGCATTCAGGACAGTGCGAATGACTCATTGTCTCGTCTACATAAGATTGCCAAAGCATATTCAATGTCTCTTCAGTTAGTTAGTTGAAAGTAAATTTTAAGTAGCATCGGTTTCTTTTTTGCGTTGTTCTATGTTGCTGTTCAGGATGTAATCGTAAAGTATCAGGCTCCTCACTCTCTCCCATCATAGAAACTCGGCAATTGTAATTCCAGAGAGAATTAGAATTTATTCTCAAAAAGAATTATTCGCATTAGAATTCGCAATGGAAAATGTCATGAATGTCCAAAACGCCGATGAGTATATTCAAAGCCGGTTATTTAGTTAAATGCAGATTTTAAGTAGCATCAACTTCTTTTAATGTTGTTCAACTTTGTTATGCAGGATAAAACAGTAAACTACAACAAACACATCGTAAAATCTCGTAAATAGCATCACTTTAATGACCCTTGGTCCATTTCTTCATCAAGATTCCATGCTATTTTGCAACCACAACCTTGTGTTGTCATTTATTGTTGCTTTACAGAACTAGTCTCGGGAATTTTCGATACACCTATGTAATTTATATTTTATACTCAGTGGCGTGCGTTCAATTGGATTAAGTGAAGCAATGCTTCAGTGATCAGTTTGCTTCTTCAGACTCCGTCTAGCTGTGAGTTCTAAATTCTTTTCTCGCGAAAGAGTTCAAATGAAACACGATTCCGTGTCGTTTGTCGCAAAGTGCGAACCCCTACATAGTGATAGTTGACAGTAAGGGTATAGGGTATAAGGAATGCAGCATAACATCTCTCGTACTGAACCGTGCTTCCCTTTCGTATTTCTGTCTTTCCAGCCGATTTGAGATGTGATGTATAAAATCCTGGTTTATATGAAGCAAGAGAATCGTGCTTCATCTCGCCAGCCTGTTGTGGGTTCCGTTTCTTCATGCTGTGTTGTGGCTTATTTAATATTACTTTAATAAATTATTAATTTCTACATTTGACAGAACATTATTCAGCTTACAAAACCCAAATGTACAATATTTTTATACATTTGAATCTGTAAAGCCAATATGGATATTATTATGTTCATTTATTTGCATTAACAATTCATCTGACAAGACTTCAACAGCTTTTAGAACTACCGCACACTACTTATATATGTAATGAATAAGAATATTCTCTTATCTTTAAAATAAACCCTCTTCAACGCCACCTAATTTTTAATTAAAAACACTTTTAACTTACACTCATTATCTCTATTTAAATTCTAGTCTAAGAATAACTGCAACTTTAACTGGAAGAAGTCCGGATTCAACCTGTTGTAGCGATTTTTCGACACATAGAAACTCGCCGCGATGTTTTAATGCTCCTTTTCACAATGTAATTCCTTTCCGTTAACACACGCTGCCTTTTCGAGTAAGTTTCATTCCTGACCAAGGAGTGGACTTTACTTTTAAAGATACATATTATTAGATCCGTTATTTTCATACTATCTGTGTTATAATCTTTAAAATAGATAAATAGAAATTGGAATAAAGTATTGATTGGATCTAGGACTGCCTGCTTATTCAAGATATTTGCTTTACTCTTCACGTAACGAAATATCATTACATATATGTGAAAATCTTCAAATTTTGGGTGTTTGTAGAGGCATTGCAAGAATTTTTCATAGACGATTAATGGAATTTCTTCTTTATTGAAGCGCCACAAAGATGTTTAAATAATTTTATCATGAATTATATTTACGAGTCCCCGCCATGATCATACTGACGAACAACATCGGCCATGTGTCGCTTGACAGTTCAAGTCAGAGCAAAAAAAGGGCAGTTAACAATGCGCAGAACGGTTATATAGTGGAAGAAGGGGATTTTCCCGAAAGACCCGTGACTCGAAATGGAAGTGAAAGTATGCTTATCACGATGGAAGTGGAAGTAATTAAAAATGAAAGTATTAGTAAGAAAGAATTAGTAAAATAATTACAGCAAGTTAAGAAATTAAAATATTACATATATGTATAAATTATCCATATTATTGTTTCTAATTCGTACAGATAGTATTCAGAATAAATATACATATTATTCAGCATACGTATATTATTCCGAATAATTACTACACATTATTATTATCCGAAATTATACATATATAATTTCGGAAATTTGATTTAAATAATCCATGACGATTAACTTTGCAGACACATTCTAATACGTAAATATGGAAAATAAATTTCATCCAGTGGTTTCGCTGATTGAAAGGAACTTTTCGTCCGAAAGAAAGTTCGGAGCTCCTCGTCCCATCCCTCGAACAAAAATGTAAAAGAACGGAAGTCTTGATTTATTGTTTCGTTTGAGCCGGGAGACCGTTGGAATGGAGTCTTTTATGACACCATCAGCACTTATTACTGATTCGGGGATCACTCGCACAAAGAAAATGACACGGTATTTCAAATTAGGCAATTTGCCAATAATTCCGAGATTCTTCCTTTTCTTCAGACATTTCGGAATTACATGTCAAACGGATTCAGTGGCCATCTTTGGTCCAATAAGTGGTGGTACGTCATAGCCCATTGTGTAATGGCTTCTATAAAAGTAATGTTTCTTAAGTAGTGCTTTAAGGAAAGAAAAACTGAAGATTTGATGTGTTGGCAAAGAAATGTGGCTCTAGAAACAAGAAGAACATAAATACGGGGGATTTTCTCAATTGTGTTTTTACAATATCTGAGACGAAATCTTCAGAAAATTCTAAAGCGTGAAGATTTAAATGAATGTGTTTAAAGTTTCTCAAATGAATCTATAGAAAACTTACTGAAGACAGAGAGATAAGAAAAACAATCTTTTTCATATAAAAGAAAAATATATTTCCAAATTCAATTTTTATTTCTGAGACATAATTTCGCTCAATTTTCATTACAAAAGGATTTTTTTGCAGTTATTGAGTTATGTGCATATTAAAGTAAAACATCAAATCAGAACGTTTTAGAATCAACCTGAGGGAAAAGTGGAGGGGAGAGAGTCGAAAATCAAGATTTTCCCACCAAATAATGAAAAAATTAAACTATTACTAAATTATTATCAGATTACCAGGTGTGTAGTGGAGCCGGAACGCACAGGAACGGCGTTCTGGCACTGCTTTTTTCCCCAAGATAAATAAATAAGAAAAAATTGTGGAAGCGTCTTTAAAACAGTTCGATTTTTGTCATCCAGATTAGAGCGTTCCGCTACTGCTTTTAGAACGTTCCGGTATTGCTTTTAGAACTTTCCGGCACTGCTTTTAGAACTTTCCGGCACTGCTTTTAGAACGTTCCGGCACTGCTTTTAGAACGTTCCGGCACTGCTTTTAGAACCTTCCGACACTGCTTTTAGAGCCTTAGAGACACTGCTAATTTTGCGACTACTCACTATTTATATACTACATATAAGAAAACATTAAAAAAATGATGGCCTTGTAGAATTCGTTCACAAATCAGGTATGGAATAACGACAGTAGTTGACACTCGCAAAAGCGCAAAATATAGTTGATGATTAAAACCATTAAAGGGAAAATATCTTTCAAAATAAGTACATAAAAGTCTTCTATTGATTTACTACGAAGTTTTCTTCAGATATCAAGGGTTGAGAATGAATGCAATGGTTCCTTTAACCTTTTATTTCCCGACGGTTCTTAAAAGCACTAATTAATCACGCTTATATCTTCGTAATTTGACCGTTTTTGCTGACAGCATTCACATGAACACGAGGAATGTAGTTCCGACAGCTAGCGGTAGATGGCAGATGAAGACAAAATTAAATTTT
Organism: Araneus ventricosus; assembly: GCA_013235015.1. NCBI lineage: Eukaryota > Metazoa > Arthropoda > Arachnida > Araneae > Araneidae > Araneus > Araneus ventricosus. The sequence continues at coordinate 15,749 of BGPR01034865.1, forward strand.
TTAACTGTTAATCAAATTAATTAAATTATTTTGTTTAATTAATAAAAGTTTTTTCATCTTTCCTGGGGTTATTCTACATTAAAAAGTGTCTAATGATGCCAAAATAAAATTGAAAAGTTGCTGATAAGTTGATTCGGTAAATAAAGGATTAATTGCAACGGGAAATGGGATTTCGTGAAGAAAACAGAAACAATCAGCATTCAAACTTGGTGGCGTGAGTTCTAGGAAATAATCTGGCAGCTTTTCCAAGACGGATCAAAATTAGAAACAGGTTTCAAAGGATGAAAGCAGTCATCAGAACTATAAAGAAAAACATTTATACCTATTGTGATCGAAATTAACACCTTACTTGTATGGAGAACAGACTTTGTTTTCAATCAATCTTACCAGTTCATTTTGGGCTCAGTCTTTTTGTCCCCTCTTTCTATATATATATGCATGTTTCTTGATTTGATCGTACAAATTGTAAACCATAATAACATAGTAATGAATTAAAAGGTAAACACATTC
>BGPR01034866.1:0-16258 GCA_013235015.1 Araneus ventricosus
TATTTTTTTATACATATAAATGGGATTGTGTGAGTGAGTATGTGTGTGTATCAAACAAACGCGCACATACGCCTGCTCCCGCATACACACACACACACACGTAAATGTTTACAAAAATCATATTTATAAAAAATCTATTTACAGTATTACTAAGTTAAGTTTCATAAATTAATCCAGTATCAGACATTTATTCTCTATTATTTGATTTTCTGCATTAATTATTTATCTTATTCTATTGCACGTTACGTCAGTTATCTATTCTGATGGTTAACATTGAATACCTATTTGATTAAACCTATAAAAACTATAGTTGTTCTCCGTAAATTTACATTGCGAAATCAAGTGCTAATATTTAGTCACAAATTTGCATTTTCTATTAAACATTTTGTTAATAATTAAAGCTTTATTTATTCTACAATGTTATTTTGATTATGATAAGTTATGAAACAATAAATAACATTCCCAAATATTTTCAGATAAACCCTGGGTATTTATGAATATATAGATAAATGCAGATGTGGTAAATTATTTCTGTAAGAATTTCATTCTGATTTAATGTTACATTTCTATTGATTTCAATTTCTATTCTTTCACACTCCTGCTTAACTTTCGGTCATCACGTAGTTTAAATGTTTCTTTATTGAAACGATTAGCAATTTCAGCTCTTTTGAAATTCCAAAAGTGCCTGTAAGCCGGATTGAAATTATCTTCTGTTTTGTACTAAAGCATGATTTTTGCAGTGTCAACACGTTAATAAACTGCTTAAGTTTCAAAGTCTGCTATCATATGTCTGTTGTTGCAAAATTTGTCAAAATCATACATAACTTTACTGGTCTTTTATATCAACATCCCAATCATCTTTCATCACGCAGTGTGTAGGTGTCAGGGTGTCTAAAAAAACCTTTTTTGTTATAAAAAAAAACATTGCTTCCCAGGGACTTTTCCATTTCATTGGTCCTGACCGAGGGTATATGAAGCTTCAACCCTTTTTGGATTACAGGACATTTTGCCCGAAAAGACCTAAAATTTTAAAAAAAGATACAAAAATTTAAAATTTCAAATCTTTTTTCAGAAATTTTATATGGTTACCATTGTGTTAAAACTGGTTTATATATGTTCCAATGGATATAGAATTTAAACAGAAATAAATTTTAACTGTACCTTTAGCCACACATGACTTGAGGCAAAAGACCATAAAATGACGAATATTTTATCTAATTCTGAGTTGATGCTTTATAGGAACACCATACGACAGTTACATAACATGTTCATAGCAACTGCTTAAAGATTTGTTAAAATGTTAAAGAAGGATATAAAAATGAATGCAGTGACAAGTTTAAATCTTTAATTTGATTTGATAGTTTTAAAAGTAAAATTAAGTTTTCAAAAAATATTCTTGTTCCTGAATGATAAAAGATATGTCGCGCGCGCGCGCGCGGTAAAAAGGATTTTCTTCGAATTTTTAAGTTTCTTCAATAAGGAAAAGTGACAGAAATAACACTTGAATCACTTGTTGATTCTTTGTTTTGACTTGGTTTTTTTTGTCGAAAATTTATAAAAAGTTAAAAAAGGAAAACAATGTTAAATTTACAATGCTACATTGCATTGCACAACAAAAGAAGGATAAAAGTTGGAAATTTTAAGAAAATAAATCGTTAGAATTACTTAAAAGAATATGCAATTCTTTAATTATTTTAGTAGTTTCTTTTATCTCTTTCTTTTATCACTATCCAGAACAGACTAAAATAAATCTAAACGCAATAATTATTACAATGAGAATGAAGTTAATTTGAAATAAGATATTTATTCAGAATATCGATATTCGAAATTTTTCTGAGATAACTTTTTATGCCAATGAAGTGCTCTCCTAAACAAGTTAATATTAAAACAGGCTAGTAAAGTACAATAAATCCTTGATTTAAAGGACTTCGATTTAACGATAAAATTCGACTAATATCCGTAAGTATTTTCATCCTTCTAATGAACTTAAGGTTTTTTCAAACTCTTCTAATACTCAGGTTTATGCAACAGAGATTTTTGACACTAATTCTGTCTGTACAGGTGGGTGACAAAATAATGTGAAAGCTTTAGGATTTGTACATTCCATCGAATATCTCTCGGAAGGCTGAATGGTTTTTCGTTGAACTTCGACAAAGTAAATAAAAGGCTTGAACTCACATTTTACAGTGAAGATTCGGTCAAGAGGACATTTAGGGGACCGACCAGAAATTGATTAAGAAGAAAACGATTCAGGACTCACTCATTCTCACAAAAAAGCTGATAATAATTTTCAACTTTCATCAATGGTTTTGTATGATGTGTACAATATTTACATACATTTTCATAAAAATAGCGCGAATATCCGGAGCTTTATGAAGGCCTTCTTAAAAAATCAAAAAAAAAAATTCAACATAATTTTTGCTCATTACAGGCAGACATTTCAACGAAATTATACAAAACTTACAGAATACTCGACAGTATATTAGAGAAGCCTTTTATTCAAATTTGAAGTAATTACCTTGAATATTAGAGGAAATATGAGTATTTGTAATAAATAAACTTGTAATGCGAATTTTCTAAATGTAGCGTAATTTTTCTTTCGTAACTTCAAAGTCAGATATGTAGGGCAACTTATATAAAAATTCCAGTTAAGTAACTTTGATATTCAGAAAGATATTGACTATTACATTGTCAATTGAGAAGCTTGAAGAAGGGTACTTGCACAAATTAATATTTTTATACTTGAATCTCCGAACAGTAATACTGATTTTTATGAAAGTTGGATATTCTGAATACAATGCGTAGTTATAAATTAATTGCATTATTTAAATTTCATTTCGACGATGATTATTTGAAACTTCAAGCTTAAAAAATATCAGTTTGTGCATGAACCCTCATCATTAGCATCTCTTAGAGTGCAACCGAAATTCACCTCGTTACAATGTCGATATTTTTCTGTATCTTAATAGTATTTAACTGGAATTTTTATGTAAGTTGCCCTTTATCTGGCTTTGAAGTTACGAAAGAAAAATTACTCTTCGTTCGTAAAAACTTATTTACTACAAATACTCATATTATATTTTCTTTGTTATTCAAAGTATTAACTTCAAATTTTAATAAAATGCTTCTCTAACATATTCTCGAGTATTCTGTAAGCTTCGTATAATTTGGATGAAAACTCTGCTTGTAATAAACAAAAACTATACGGGAAAATTTGGAATTTTTTAAAGAAAACATTTATATCATCCCGAATCTTTATGCAATTTTTAAGAGAATGCATGCAAATATTGAGCGCTTGAAACAAAACCATTGATGAAAATTGCAAATCATTATCAGCTTTCATTGAAACGGTCCTCTAAATGTTCTCGTGACCGAATATTCACTGCAAAATATGGGCTTAAGCCTCTTCTTTACATGGCAGAAGCTCAAAGAAAATCGATCGACCTTTTGGGAGATATTCGAAAAATGTACAAATCCTAGTGTCACATTATTCACTCACCTGTAAATTATGCAATTTGCATTAAAACTATAAAACAGGATGTCAAGTATAGTATAACATTTTAAACATAATACATAGCATAAACATAATTTTAAACATGCATATAACACAATTCATGATTTCACGAAATTTGAATTTTGCGGGCAGACTTTCTTTCAATTACGCCCTTAAATGGTAGATCTGACTTGTTAATTGATTTTATTAAACCTAAATAAGCTAGAGCAGCGGTTCCCAACCTATGGTCCGCGGTCCATTTGAGGGCCGTGGGCAGCTAATTGGTGGGCCGAGGAAAGCTATTCACGAGTCAAATTAGGGATAAAGAAAGTGAAAGTACCATCAAGGAAGAAGACTTGTTAATTAAACAATCATACGACCAGACTCCAAAATCGTTTCTTTGAACAATATCATTTGTCCCTTGTGTTCGGCAATAGTATCCAGAAATTGCCAAACTTGCATTGAGATATTTGATGGAGTTCTCGACAACTTATCGGCTTGAATATGCTTTCACAACTTGAGTTTTTTTTAAACATAAGTAAAGAAACAATCTGAAATGTAGAAAGTGTATATACATATATATGCGTGTGTTTGCATTTTTTACTTGTAAATTTAGATAGTGGGCCTCGAAATATTTTTTACACAACAGGTGGTCCGCACAACCAAAAATGTTAAGAAACACTGAGCTAGAAGCAATAAGACAACATAAAAAGAAAAATAAGGATATATTTAACAAGAATTGGTTAAGGATATTTCTGTTCATCATTTGATTACTTTGACTTTAATTTCAATTTTACATCAAGCATGTTTCATCTCTTTAATATTGACTGTCTTCAAGTTTCATTGTTCGTGATGTTTCTTTTGGCATTCTTTGCATAAAATGTATTTTTCATCTAAATATCCTTAAGATGTTTATTTATAAAGTTAACATTTTTTAAAAAGAATATAAATATAGAAATAAAAATACACAGAATATAAAAATCAGATTTATATTTTCAAGAAATGTAAGAGCATTAGACATTCAGATTAAATCATACTCAAAAGTTTATGCTTTAAATTTCTAATAATAAAAACATTCTGAACCACAAATGAGAATTTAAAGAGATTTATAATTCTTAATTATTTTCCGTTATTAAATCTTAGAAGATTTGGTTCAAAACACAAAACGGAATTTTTAATCAAAAAGATAATTATAAATGACATTCACTAATTCTTTACGAAAATAGAAATCTCAAAAATAATTAATTAATTCTGAGTTTGTTCACAATACAAGATTAACTACTTTCACATTTTTCATTTTAATGTTTCCCTAGCAGAGTCATTAAACTTTTGTGCTAAATTAAATGTAGCTAGAGGAAGTTTTATCCATACTTTCCTGGCTTAACTTGTTACAGCACTTTTTCTTCGTTCTTGCGTCACAGATTATGTAAGAAATTTTTCCTGAGGTTCACAGTAATAACATTTTCGACACAATACATTCGTTTCAGACCGCTTTTGATTGATTGCCTTACCCAGAAAACTGAATGCGCAGTGGCCATTTTCATTATATTATTTGAAACTTATTTTGAAACATTTGTTTTCTTTATGAAAAATATTCTAGACCATAAAACAATAAAGGGATAAAGAAAATATGTTGATGTTGCAATCCATGTGTCTATCTCGGTGTTTAAATATTTCTGTGCATACTAAAATTGCAACTTTGATTTCATTTGCACTCTTTGTAATTAGTTATTGCCTTTATTTGAAAATATTATATTTATTTTGTTGCGTTAAACCGAAAGATCTTTTATGATACGTTATAATATATTATACACTACTGCCTAAAAGTATTGAAAGATTTGTAAAATGCTAAACATTTAGAGTTAATTTGAAAATAATGGTTCCCAATCAGTTGCGGAGAATCGTTGGACGTACAATCATGGGAACTCACATTTTACAGTGAAGATTTTGTCACGAAGACATTTAGGGGATCGTCTGCAAATTGATGAAGACGACCCTGTTTCACAATAAGCCAATAATGTTTTGAAACTTTCATCAATCGTTTTGCTTCTTGTGCACAATGTTTACATGCATTTTCATAAAAATACTATGACTATTCGGGAAGATAAAAAGTTTCTTTAAAATATTCCAAATTTTTCTCATGTTTCTTGCTTTTAACATACAGAGTTTTATGCAAAATACGGATACATACGGATTACTCGACAGCTAGTTACAGAAGCATTGTATTAAATTTAAAGTAAATACGTTTAATAGTAAATGAAATATGAGTATTTTTAGTAAATAATTTTTAACTGTGCATGCGCGAAACATAGCGTGAATTTTCTTTCATATTGACGAAGCGATACATATAGGGTACCTTAAATAAAAATTCCAGTTCAATGCTATTAAAATTTAGAAAGCTGTCGGCATTGCAGCCAGCAGAATTTCTGTTGTTTTCTAAGAGAAAAAAAATGATGAGGGTTTTCCCACAAATCAATACTTTTTAAACTTGCATCTTTGAACAAGAATATTGAATTTTATAAAAGTTGAATATCTTGATTACCCATGTATACTTATAAATAAGGGTAGGTAATTAAAATTGCAATTTGAAGATCCGTTTTCGAAGATTCAAGCTTAAAAAATATTGATTTGTGGAAAACCCCTCATGATTTTTTCTCTTAGAAAACAACAGACATTTTGTTAGCTGTAATGTCAACAGCTTTCTAATCTTAATGGTATTGAACTGGGATTTTTATATAAAATGTCCTATATATCTGGCTTTGAAGTTATGAAAAAAATTACTTTACGTTTTGCGCATGCGCAGTAAAACGTAATTTATTAAAAATGCTCATATTTCCTTTACTATTCATTGTATTTATTTTTAATTTTAATACAATTCTTCTCTAACATATTGTAAGTTTCGCAAAATTTGGCATAAGACTCTGCATGTTATAATGCAAAGTTCGTTACGTGTTCGCAAAAAACATGCGAAAAATTGGGATATTTTAAAGAAACCTTTTATCTTCCCAAATATTCATCATATTTTTATGAAAATTCATGTAAGCAATGTGAATAAGAAGCAAAACGATTGATGAAAGGTTGAAAATATTTTCAGCGTACTGTGAAACAATGTGAGCCTAAATCATTTTTAACTTCATCAATTTGTAGACGGTCCCCTAAATGTCTTCGTGACAAAATCTTCACTGTAAAATGTGAGTTCCCACGATTGTACTTCCCACGATTCTCCACAACTGATTTTGAATCATTGTATTCAAATTAAGTCCAAATGTTTCGAATTTTACCTCTTTCAATACTTTTGGCCAATAGTGTAAATCTTATATCATGTTCATACCTTTTATAAATAAGTAAAAAATGCAGCTGAAACTTATTTTTAAATCGGTTGGTGATATAATTTGAAATTGGTGGATTTTATGAAATTTATAAACATTACTCAGTGATCTGGCTACTTTTATGCTTCATAAATTTTTACGATTAAATTAATAAATTTTGAAAACAATTACACAAAAGATTAATTCTTTAATTTTAGGAAGTGATTATTATCGGGTACTTTACCTATGAATAAAACATTATTTGCAGGTATTGTACCTATGGATAAAATGTTATTTGCAGGTATTGACTTCGAGATAAAGCGTTATTTGTTGGCTGACTGTACGTATGATTTAAAATGCTAAATGCAGGTTTTATCAGATTCAATATGCATTTGTAGAGATTTTGGAATACCCATTTTGGTACTTGAAATTATTTATGTAATTATTAAAAGAAAGATTAATGTTATTTTGTTAGATTGTTCATTGTTCCGTCGGTAACATGCGATATTTTTGGTTTTCATTTTATCGAAGGTAATGATTGCATACCGTGTGCATGGGGAAACAATTTCAGCCAAAAATAAATGTGGACGAAAGAAAAAGCATAGTGAAAGAGATCTTCAAATGTTAATATAGATCGTGAGTTCCAAAAAGAAGACGACTGTTACTGAAGTGACAGAGGAACTTAACCAGCATCTGCATATTCCCGTTTCAACAGAAATAGGTAGAAGGTAATTTTGCACAAACAAAAAATCTATGGCACGGTAGCTACTGAGAACTCACTTTTAATTGATGTAAATGCAAAACTTTGTCTCAAATGGCACCAGTATCACAAAATCTGGCGTAACGACGTATGGAAGAAAGTGTTATGTTTCAATGACTCTCCATTCACATTGCTTCTACAACAGGACGTGTGTTGGTCTGGAGAATTCCTTCATAATTGTATGATTCGGATTGGCTTCAGCCAAATGTGAATCATCTCTTAGTTTCCTCTAGAAAGCCGAGTAATTGGGATTGCCTATGTGTACAATTTAGCCAATGAACTGCTCCCTATGGTGTAGATATTATTTCCATCTGGAGATGTAGTTTTCCAGGATGATAGCTGCCCAATCCAAACAGCTAGAATTGTCAGGCCGTGGTTGAAAGAGCATGAAGATGAAATCACACATCTCTCTTGGTCTACTCAGTACTCAAACCTCAATATTATTGAGCTGCTATGGTTTCTCTTGGAGCAGAGAATCCGTATCTGATATTCTGCTCCCTCATCTCTACGGAACTTTTCTCGAGGTATGGTTTAATATTCCTTTAAATATCATTCAGGATTTATATGAGTTAATTCCTTAACGCATTCTGGACATTTTATATGCTAAAGAGGGTCACTCATTAATGGTCTTATTAATGAAGCATTTTGCGTTCGTTCGTGGTGTTCGATTATTTTGTCCACCACCTATATGTATGATAGGATATTTTTGCACACGTTTCATTGTAGGGCATGCTGCGACAGGTACAAGGTTGACCGAATGATAAAAGTTAAAAGCAACTTCTCGAAAATACTTGTGCAGGATAAACGAGGAAGGACTGCTAGGTATAGAAAATATGTTTTGATTAAAATGAAATGTAATAAAAGGCAACATTTCAAATACTGTGAACAAAGGTATTGGCTCTAAGAAATTCTAAAATGTCTTACAAACCACGTTCAATATGGCGTCCACCATTTTAAGAAATCGAGTTCAATCACATGTTATCATCATAAATGGTGGCTTTGAAGTAACCCCATAGCTGAAAAATCAAATGACGTGGAAAGCGCATTTGCATAATTCTAGTTTTAATTTCTCCTGCCGTAAGCCATTTACAAGCCATTGAGAGTTTTCAAAATCCCACAAACAGTTTCGTTTTAAAAACGATTAAAAACGTTTTGAACCGATGTCTTCATGTCTTGTCTAGTTTAACAATATTACATACTTACATACAACGCCATTACCCGCTGATGGTGAGTTTTTTTTCTCTTTTTTTGTGGAAAATAAAATCTCATGACCTCCTGTAAACTATTTCCAAGTCAGTTTTCCTGTTGTGGCCATTTCAAAGAAGAACCTTAAAGACCCTATATTATCAAAATATCTCACTTTACAGGTTTCCTTTACATAAAATATATAAATTCTCTGTTTAGTCTTTTACTTTTTTTTATTTACCTTATTTTGTTCAGTCATCATGTGTATGAAATGTAAAATAACTTGCGCGATATAACTTCTGTAAGATGAGTCGAAAAATGAAACAAATGTAATGCAAACGAACCGAGCACTATAAATCCTACTAAAAGTTATATATTTGAATAGAAAAAGATGTAAGTTACTGCTGCAGCAGCAAACCCATACGTGTGTAACAAAAAGCGGCAAGGCTCAAGCCGCTACCGTCTAGCAAGCTCGAATTTCGCTTGAGAGTTAATTAATTTAGTTTTTGTTGTACTATATTCTATTTTGACATTTCTTTAATACATGCTACCCCATCTGCAATGATTGCACATTATTTTGAAGAAAATTGTTTCGATTTACTAATTCGTGTATGTCTGCAAATATATATTTTGTTTTTATTTAACCCTCTGACTGCTTATACCGCGATTTCCGCAGGTAGGAAAAAAATCTAATTTCTGCTGCATCTCACTATTTTCACAGGCTAATACGTGTTTATTTTGAACTAATATAGCGTTGAATCATATTATACTAATAAAGCGTTTCATATAAATGACGCATCTAAATAGAAATTTTTAAAAAATTGGCAGTCAGAGGGTTAAGTGGTATAATTTAGTTGTATCGACAACGAAATACAAAATTACATAGAGGTAAATATCGACAGATTAATTTTTAATGTTGAAATCTATCTAGATGTCGCAAATTTTTCTCAATTATATCTTTTCCCAATTTGAGTTAAACAGGATATTACCCCAGTTATATGATCAATTAATACTTAGATTAATGCTGTGAATTTCGCTAAGTATTCAAAATAAAAAATGCCGATTTGAGGATTTATTTATCTATATTTTATTGAGACAGAATAAATGTATCAAACGGCTCATTTAAATGCCCAAAATGGGGCCCATATTTTGCAATTTACATGACTCCTACCGATTTATTCACTTTTGCATGAGCAATTTTTAATTGATTTTTAGTTATCGAATCTATATACTTTCAGAAGGATAGAAGAAAGTCAATTACAAAAATGCAATTTTAGAAACATAAAAGAAGTCAAGTTAAATGAATATGTATAAAGCTGGGTTTTCAGGCCTCGGGGATATTTAAAGCGTTGAGATTCATCAAAATCTCGTGATTAGAATATTGTGGCAGTTATAATAGTTTGTCGTTTCATTTGCGAGAAAGTAAAAACCAGAATGTGTAAATATACCAATTATTACACAATATTTATGTCAAATGTCATATAAATTATCACAGCAGATATTTATTATTACAATAGTAAATACTTCAACTAAAAGTGAATCTACTCTCCTTGGCATATTAATTTTATCCAAAAAAAAGCTTGCATATTCTATTCAATATATTATAAAAATACTTCATTTTTAAACTTTTAAACTTTTTTTCTTGTAAGTATCGCTTTTCGTGGTGTTAAAACATCGACAACTGAAAAATATAAACTTCCTGTGCATTTATTTATAAATTTATTGCATTATTTTCTTTTTAAGAAGCTAGAGGATGAAACGTGAAACTATTTGCTGCGTGTTACATATAATATCGATAAACAAATGAAACAAGTATAAAAAAACTGCTCTTTTTCTATAAGGAAAAGTGATATATTTGTATGTGAAACGAGATAAAACTCCTACCTCAGCAGTATATACACGGTTAAATATCCGCTATGGTCTAAGGCTCGAATTTTTTGGAGCGTATATTAACGTCGTTTTAGTAGTATCGTAACTTTTTCACAGTTACTTCAAATGCGAGTTACGCCATTTGTACACATTAAAACTATGTTACAGGAATATGTTGGGAATTTCCTATATCTGAATATCTGAAACGTTTCATTTTCATTGATGTGGATTAATTTAGTTGTATTGACAGAACGCCGGCCCATGCCCCCGTGCCTGATGCCATTACGGCAACCGAACAGGTTGGATGTACATGGGACATAGTTTTATTGACGGCGGCAATGTGTCCCGGTAACCATTTGAAGGTAAAATGTTGTGATATCTGATGTAGTGATACGATTCAACTCCAACACTTTATTGACTCCAAAACAGAAGGTTGGATTCCAATAATGACTCAACAATCTATAATAACATAAATAAACAACTTAAAATTAAAACTGAATAATATAGACACAGCCAGCATGCTAATTGGTGAGGGAGTCAAGCATGCCTCTACCGAGACAAGTGGAGAGGAGAGCAGAGAGACTTTACTACCGATTGTCATGCATTATGTATTTTTAAAAAATCTGTTTTTCGATATTCCATATACTTCAGCGTCAAGTTCCAATTTATGTATTTCCTCTTTCGGGGAGTAAAATCTGCACAAAATTTAAAATATTATTCGTCATGGTTTAAAAACACACCTATACATAGTGCCAGTAATTCCTGCCAACGAAATACCAAATTGCCCATTATTACGATTCCACTTTCGTCCTACAAAAACATAATTTTATATATGCTTCTTAATCTGTTGGAAAAATATTTCGCTTCCCAAATTTGAGAAAAACAAACTCCATATTGATTATATTTTTTCTATAATAAGCGTGATATTATATATGTCTGTGTGTTTAGAAGCTGAAACAACTTTTTTGATATTATTGATGCATTATCGATAAAAAAAGGAACAAAAAGTAGAAGAAACTGATGATTTTTCATGTTTCCCATTAAAAAGAAGAAGTTATTTAGTTGTACATGAATCAAAATAAGCTCCAGCTGCAGCGATATTACATGACTGTAACAAAAATTAACAAAAGCTGAAAAAAACTCTAATGTCTAGCAGCCTTGATTTGTATTGAGCGGATATTAACCTAGTTTCTGTATTACCTTTATCTCTCCAGACATCTATAATTAATTTCGATTGCACTCATTACACATGCAGATTTATAGAAATGCGTGTAATTTGTTTTACTTCTTATCCGCAAGGATATGAGCGAAATACTGCAGATGGCAAAGAAAGTAAAATAATGGATTATATTTCAAATGTAGAGTTCTTGGCGCATGGGAAAAATGTCATAGCAGGTTCAGATTTTATTGAGTGTCTAGGTTCCCGTATTTTTTGTATTACTTTTATCTGTGATTATTTTTTTAACACTATACAGTGAATTCGTCCAGAGAGATGTACTAACCCATAATGTCTTATCAATGTGTATACATGCAATGATTTAACTTTTAATCTTTTTGAAATTAAATCCTTTTTAACGCCACATAATTTATAAGTATAAACGAATTACTTTTATTTCAGTCTTAAAGAACCGCACTTCTACTTTAACCTCCAAAGTCATGAGATTTTCGGGACTTTTCTCGTTTTCTCAGCGGTATAAAAAGGCATGACTGCTGCCAACTTTCTCCTTTTGTGATGTAAGATACTGCCTGCTAACACGCGCTGTCTCTGTGCACACTTTTTGAACCATGGTCACGGCGTCAATCTTCCTAAAATATCATCTGAAGATTTTAAACTCCCCTATCATTTATTAAAGATAATATTTAAAGAGTTGAAATAAAAAAAAATATTTTTACGACAGCCAACTTCTTCCATCTGCCTCTGAACTTTACCTAACTAAATAGAATTTCATTCATTCTTTGTGTTGGCGTCATAATTGACATCAAGACAAATTAATTTACAAAAAGACAAATGATATCGATGAAAATATTTGGAAATTCTAAACTTCAGCGCTTTAATTGTATGGATTATCCTTTGTAAATGACATTTGTAACAGAAATTATAGGCAGATTGAGCATGAAACTGTTAGTTTAATGCTGAGTCTGGTGACGATATCTTCCTTGGAATCAATGGGGTTAGTCCTTTTTAAGTGCTTTCTTATAAAGGATTTCACCCTGCACAAATCTGGTGAAAGTGGAGGGCATGAGATATGTTCACCTCGAAAAATTTGTTGGTTTCCAGACTTCATTCTGCCTCAAGTTGCGCTCTAACAACAGACTTATATTCTTATGATGTCAATCTCACATACTTATATTCGAGGATTTTATCATCTTTCAAAATAGGTGAATTCTTGGGATGCCAAGAATCGTCTGCAACTTTGATAACATGACACGTCTACGACCCCTTGAATAGCTGCTGCCTGTACTGCCTTTAGTTTGTCCACAAATTGGACAAGCAGTGCCCATAAATCACATCACTAGTCATCCTAAACCGAGTTGTCAAATAGTGTATTGTTATGACTGTCTCAGGAAGCGCAGTGATTTTCTAATAGCTTCAAGCAAAGATGTAATTTTCTACTACAAGAATATTCTTCTGCATATAAAATAATACAAGAGTACATTTTAATAAAATATAATTTTACACAGGTATTGGCAGGGAACTCCAGCTAAACAATATCAATATAGCAGTAATTAAATATCGACTCCAACTTGAAAAAAAGGAATTACGAGGTTTGATCATTTATGGCACGTGAATAAACTCTCGAATCCTCCTAAATATGACCTGCTTATTGTTAAAATTTCGGATTTCCAATTTTTGTTAGTTTTTAAAACAAAGTGTTATTCTTTTTCATTTTTATACGACAAAGAAAATAAAAAACTACATATATTTTGTTGTTATGATTCTTTTTATCTTCCCAGCTTATCATTCCGTACACTTTATGATATTTTACAATAATTGAAAGCAAATGCGATCTTCTTACATTTATTGCAATTGAACTCATATTGTTGAAAATTGTTTGCCAATGCGTCGTCGATGTTCTTCAGTTTTGCGAACTATTAAAGATGGAAATTTTTAGCAGATTAGTAATTATTCACACTTAAAGCATTATGTTTTAGTTTACCGCCTCCTTTATAACTAAACAAGCGAAAATGAATATAGTTGGTCATTCTGTTGATAAGTAGGTCGAACATTTAATTATTGCTTACTGAAGTAGATTGTGAATAAAACATTAATCACAACCATTAGCTGCTAATTAGCAAAATATAGCATAAAACGGATTACCGTTTAATTATAGAGAATATTACGTTTAAGGAAGATCATTAATTTAGATACATTTTTAAACTAATACGTATCATCCATTATGCATAGCGACGTCTTTAATTTTTTTTTTCAAAAACCCCAAATGATATTTTCTTTCTGCAGTATAATACTTTTAGAACGAGGTTTTTCAATGAAGAAATATAAAATAGAGATTAAAATCTTCAAATAAATAGTACCTTCAGAAGAGTTTGATTATTAAAACCGTCAATATCTTTTCCAAAATAATGTAGTTTTTAATTAGCCATATGTAAATGCTCTTTTTTTTAAGCCAAACTTTTTTGCGGAATATTTGTAAGCATTCATAAATGTCTTCTGAAATTCGTCATTAATCCCACCATTTTTAAATTGTAGATGGTGGTTTTCAACGTTTTAGTTTTCCGTCTGCCTTTATAACAAAAACTATACTTATACTCCTTCCTCTGATCAAAGTGTATCAAAAATATTTATGGGTCGAGACTGAATGCTGTATTAAAAGATAGAGGATAGACTACCAGAAATCATAACTGAATTTACTCCTCGTTAGTTAATTTATTTAAATGCTTGGATATTCATAAACTTCATACCAAGATGCAAAGAAAACTGGTAAAGAGTTATTCATGGCTCGGTAGGTATACTTATGCAAGACCACAGGTATGTACTAGATGTTGTTAACAGGATAGCCTTCATTTTTTGTAGTTATTATGCACTTTAAAGTAATGGCTAAATGGTTCATTGAGTATTTTCATTTTGTTTTGTCCTTTTTTATACTGTCTGAGCACGTATTAAGCAAGCACACTTTTAATGAGTTAACTTGCTTTAATTTTTTGGAATTTTTTGATTGTGTGCGCGTTGCTTAATGGCAAAGTCATGTTTTCACAGCCGAAGTATTCCAGGTTGAAATCCGATTCCTTTTAAAGATCCTTCCTGTATGCGGATTTGGCGTAGCTTAAGTCTGACGTCTTGCGTCAGACGTCCTTTCTCTGGTAGGGAGTGGGAGTTTGGAGAGTAGGGTGCCAACTCAGGTGTCATCCTCGTCATGTTACTGCGGTTCAAAATTATCGTTTCCGTCCCGCTGTAACCATCGTGTTGCTTATAATCGGGACTTTAAATTAACTAAACTGAGCAAAACAAACTGCGATTGTGTTTAGTGCGTTGTTGCGCTAAGTATGTTATTGTATTAAGTATTGGATTCATTTCATATTTGTAAAAGTCGGTTCACAAAAATTCAATATCGACAAATTTATATCTTGCCTCATTTTTTTAAAAATTCTTTCTTTAAACAGCCTCGTATTTATTATTTATAATTGTTTTTCTGTGATTAACAGACAATTTTGAAGAATTTTCAGTGCAATTGTGAAAACATATATAACAATCCTTAAAATTTAAAGAAAAGAAGTAGTGTTGTATTAAAAAAAGTTGCTTTTATAAAAATTCTAAAACTTCTATAGGAAACAAAGAGTCATTGACTTTTATTCTGCCAGCAGTTTATTGTTTACTACAATATTTAGCAAAAATCTTCTTAAGTTAAATTTCCATTATTTTGTGGTTAGAATGGATATTCAGCACACTTCCTGTTTTCTCTTGTTAGATTAATGTTTTTAATACTATTGAAAGAAGTTAAGAAAACAGTTTCATAACTTATTATGCTCATACTTCAAAGTGGTTGTTCAGTCGTCACTTGTGAGTAAGTTCGACGATAAATAAGCACTTTTGTATATATATCTGTATTTGTGTAACAATCAAGACAGTTTTCGGCACTATTTATTTTATTATAAAAATAAATTTTTATATTGTATATATTTTTATATTGTAAATAAATTTTATATTATATTTTGTAAGTAACAATTATTTGAAGCCTATCTATATTTTATTGTTCTCTTTGTTAAAGCTGTAGGTAATAAATAAAATGCAAGGGTGACTTTATAGATTATTCAAATCCAATTAAACGAAACTTGATACTAGATTCAATGATTCCCTATTCAAATAAATGCTTTCATGAATTAAGTTTGCTTTTATCCCTTTATTAACCACTCAGTTTCAAATTTATGAATTTAATTTTGAGAAATAAAATATTTTTGACATTATTATAGGTGCCGAGTTTCTTATCAAAGCAAGCTGATTCGATATATATTTCTTTTCATATAATTAACTTAGACTTGCAGTTATAGCGAAAATGGGTAAAGAAAAAGTAGCGTTGAATACATTTTCATGAAACCCAAAAGTTTTTTTTTTATTTTCTCCGTAGGGATTTGAATGGATCTAATAAAGTTTCCTTTGAATATTTAGGAGGGAAGATGATTACTCAA
>BGPR01034867.1:0-11428 GCA_013235015.1 Araneus ventricosus
TGTATTGTTATATCGAGGGGCGATATTATTACCATATAAAAAACTTAAGTTTTGATTGTTTTAGTGTGGACAGAATACAATAATATACATTTTGCAATAAAAGCATAAACGGAGTGTTAATGATTGTTAAAGCATACAAAAATTTGAAAATTCAGCTATACAATAAAATAGTTTACATACCTGAGAAACTTATTTATCGAAAAAATCCAATATTTTCGCTTGCTTATTCATTTTTTAACTTTTAAGTCAACTAACAAAGTTTGCATAGAGACTAATGCACGAAAATGATCATCATTTGTGGATGAAAGGCTTGAAAAAATGCCCGTAGGGACTGAACTGATTGAAGAGCTTCCTGGGATGTCAATAAAGGTTGGGATGGATCTGTATTATCATCATATTTGGAAACACAAATATTGTTACAGAGGAAGAAAGTGGTATTGAGACTTAAAAAAAAATCCTTTTCGGCAAGCTTGAAGGCAAAGGTAGATTCCTTTACGTTAATGTTACAAAAGTAATGAACTATTACATATTGATCAATACAGACATAGCCAATGACTTTATTGTCCCTACACATTGCAATATTTACTCGGTGAGTCTGTTTTCATGACATTTAATTTTTTACTATATCAAGGTTTTATCATTCCATTTTTCATTCCAAAAAGTTATGATAGATTTTTCGGTCAGTACCTTAGTCAATTTTTTTTTATATCTGAACACATAATCATTCAACAGGTAGGAATCATAAAGAAATAAACATCTTAACAGTGCAAATATCTCCTAGATAACATTAAGCCAGCCTATCTGAAACAGTAACAAGAAATTGACTCTTGATACGAATGAAAAAAGACTCTAAATTTAAAAATTAATTCATTTAATCTAGGTTATAATATAATTGTGCACACATTACTTTGTCATATGGTAAAATCACATGACATGAAATACTTAAATACTACTAAAATGGGCTCATTTTGAGAACTCCCTGGTCACAAAGATAATAGTCACTAAATTCTTAACATATAAGAGAATAAAAATTATTAAACATTGTGAGTGGAAAATTTAATACATATGTTTAGAGCATAGGATATGAATGCAGCCAATTTGAACAGTAAATTTAAATCTCCATCGACGGTTAAAACCAAATATTCAGGCATAAAATCCCAAAACAATTTTAAAGTTAAGGCGATATTTTTCAATATCAAAAAGGATAAAGGGAACTCTTATTTAAATATCTATCGTTTTTGGCTATTTTATATTAATTTTATTAAACAAATCATGGTCCCGCCATGTTTAGTTAATTATCAAATTAAAGTAATCTGTCAAATTAACTAATTATCAAATTAACTATTAAAATTAACTTATTAATTAAAATTAAATTAATTGTGACGAAATCTTACATAAAACCTTTTTTATGGCTCAAACTATTTGCCAGCAATCTTTATCTTATATAATTAATAAATATCTCTGTATGTGTATTCCACATCTTCTCCTAAACCACTGGACTGATTTCAATCAAACTTTGCAAACTTTTTATTTAAGAAAAGAAAAAGGTCACCTTCAACTTTTCAAATCCTAAAAGTTGCTTAAAATTTCACTTAATTAAAAATTAAGCAAGGCTTTTTTCCGCGATATCTTTCATTTCTACAAATTTGTTTCTCTCATTTTAATATTTTTTCAAAATTAATTTTAGACTGAATTCGTAACAATATTCTTGTTGAAGAACAACAATAATACGAAGAACTGTTTCCAGAAGGAAGAATGCTAAAAGAAAATTTTAACTGTAGACGATTAACAATTTATATCGGGACCAACTATTGATTTATTTTCACGCTTTAAATTAATGAATAATTAACTAGTTAATTTATTTGTTTCAAAATATTCTTTAAAACCTTTCTTTTACTTTAGTTTTAGTTAACAAAATTTGAAGTACCTATATAATAAATAATAATGTATGGAGAAAACGGCTGTTTTAAAAAGTCGTCTTTTTCAATTGATATTCTCATTTTAATTAAAAACGAAGGTAGGTATTGAACCTCTAGAGGGTCTTAGTCCATAAATCTGAGGTCTTGGTGAAGGAGAGAAGTCTGGGTGGGAGTCGGATGAATTGTGATGACGAAATTTTTGACTGTCTGGTTTGGGTATCATAAACGAATTTCTCCGACCCGCCTAGGCATGAGGATTTATTTGCATGACCGGCCGCCACGACAATCAATCGGGTACTGTGGACCTCGCATAACAGTCCTTATTACGAGCTTACGAACGACCCCTCAGACTCGGGAGTAATTCCATCCCCACCATTGCTATATCCCACAGGGAAGCGAGACTCTGCTTACTTAAACGTCAGTTTCTCACCCCCATATTTAAGGTACCCCCTTAAGTGGTGTAGCTACTCATTCTTCAGTTTCAAAAGGTGATCAAACTTTACAAAAGCCCTGATAAGCTGTTTTACTATTTTTGGAAAGGAAATTATGAGAAAGTTAAAAATAATCAGTTTTATAGTTGGGAACATTCAACCAAATCAGAAATATGCACAAAAATATTGAGCGACACTGTTATAAAAGAGATATTTTTTGTTTATATAGTTATTTATATAAAATCCCATATTTGAGAGCAACGGGAGGACTTACAATTTACTTGAGAGAAAAAAATAATAGTTTATTTTGAGAATGCTGGATGATTATTTTTAGTGCCGCTTTAAACATTAATTTTCAAGTTTTTAATAACAACGAACCAAACAAATTAATTAAACGACAAAAACAATTTCTCTATCTCTGTATTCATTCCGGAATTTTATGTTTATTCAGCAAATAATGCGCATGAAACATATACCCACCACTTTTTCCAACGTTAATTCAATACGACGGCAGAGAACAAGATACAGAAAAGACTTCTATAACTCAATCCTAGAAGACATGATCCGCTTTCACTTCATCCACTCTATCCGAACAAGAGAACACTTGATACAAATTCTCTAACAAAAAGTGCAGAAATAAATAAATAAATAAAAAGATGAAATAGGAAACATCTGCGGCATGTCAGAAGAATAGAAAAAGCAGAAATTCTGAAAGGAAAGCAGTAAGGGGAAAAGAACTGACTCTCAGTGGAAGCACTTGGAAATGGATATCTAGGAATCCAGAAAGAAATCTTGAATGCAGTAGCGGCTCGTCAGCTCAGAAACAAGCAGTGCTGCAGAAGTTGTATAGACCTAAGTTGTAGTTAATTTTGCGTTGATTATTTTGGTATACAACGATGATATACCAAAAATTGATAGTTTTCGAGTTATAAGCAAAAAAACTGGGGGGAAATTTTTTATGTTTTTTGGCTATAACTAAAATTCCAACAAAAATCATTGGAGGCAAATCTCAGATTCGTAATCAGCACCCGAAAAAACATAAGGAAGCCAAAAATTACAACTCCTTCAGAATTGGATTTAAAAAAACGACTTAACGACTGAACTACTGAGAAAAAGCGAAAAAAAAGCCAAATGAGGAAGTGATGCCAAACGAGAGCTGGGAAAAATGCAGCTCAAATGAATGCAATTTCAAGCGGAGAAAGGGTTGCTTTTCTCCAGCTTCGCGTTGCTCATTGCGTTAATTTCGGATCCTGAGGAGGGGAAAAACTCTCTGCAGCTCCGGTCTGTCTCTCTCTTAATTCTTGATTGATTTTCAGTCTTCTTTTTACATTTTTTATTACTTTTTTGCCATTTTCGTGCATCACTGAATTCCCTAAGTGGAAAAGTAAACCAATTAGAATAAAAACAAAAGTACAATCGGGGGAGGGGGACTGCAGATCTTACGGACGAGCCACCACTGCTGAATTGTTTGAGTATGTATGAAACTTTATTGAAAAGCAAAAGCAAATAATAATAATAATAATAATAAAGTAATGTACATTTCCACTTTTTCGTGAGTGAAATATATATAGGTTGTCTACTCTAATCGTGGCTAATTTCTAAACCGTTAGAGATAGGCATCTACTTCGAAATGGAAAAATGCTTTAAATATCGTAAAGAATTATATATTGTTTGAGTCCCTAAATGTACTGCTAAAAGAATTACGATGTCTAAATTTTTATACAGTCTCCTACTTCTATGAGTAGCATTTAGTAAAATATTCCTGACACACTAAAATTTTAAACAAAAATGTTCCACTGTTCTGCGACTAAAACTGGCCGAGTTATGAAGCTTAGCATATCATTATTTTAGGCTATTTCAAAAGCCGCTTCGAAGAAGATCCGACAATCAACGTGAGCGCTTGTATAAAGATCTCCAATATTAAAAAAAATATTTCTGGTTAAACCTGAAGCAAGGCTGTTCTACGACAATTTGTTCCGTGCTGCACTTGGTTAGAACGCAGACGACATTTTTGTTTATGAAGTAATAGAGCCAAAAGATTAAACCGATAATTTTTTCTACTTTTATGTCTGCCATTTCAAAATACAATATTTTTATCCGATCAAAATATTATTACTATATAAATACGCTACAGCTGTTTTTTAAATAAATTTTTTTGACACATTATGAATTGTTGTATTGCCTTAATCTCTATCTGTATTATTAATAAAGATGAAAGTCTGTGTGTCTGTCTGTCTATTAGTGGTCTACAGAAAAGCCTAGAACGTAGGGCTACCAAATTTGGCTCAGATATACTTTGAATGCTGAAGATGTGCACCTCGAAACCATTTTTTTTAAAATTTTAATTCAAATTTAAATTATTTAAAAATTAAACCAAATTTCGTCGTTTTTTGCCAATAACTTCTGAATGAATTGATTGACAAAGAAACTTTTTATGTCATTTTAAAGAGCAAAACATTATCTTTCCAATGATACCAGTTTTATTATTGTACAAAATTTTATCTATTTTTTATAAATTTTTAAAGCCACCAGAATTTTAAGATCGCTGGTCGCGAGAGTAGAAATTGACGTAGGGGAGGCGGGGCGTAGTACCTGTTTGTCAACGTCATGCTACTATCCCCGCCTCCGTACATATACGAAAACAACGTTCGGCAGTACATATACTAAAATTGGAACAATACAGAGAAGATAAGCATGGCACCTGCGCTAGACTGACTCCCAAGATCGTGAAGCTTTTCACATTTTTAACGCTGACCTGAGAAATGGAGAAATGCACTTAAGTTCTCTAGCCTTAAAGAGTTTATTCTAAAATTAGCCAAAAAATTCTTTGAAAATCTCCTTAATATTAAAAATGACTTCATGTAAATCGTAAGCTCTCCAGATCAATTTTATATAAATAATTCCTCTTTTTCAGCATTCTCCCCCCTTTTCCCCTATACTCCATAACAATTGCTCAAAATGTTCCCCTGACACGGTCCGAACAGCGCAGTTGGTTAGACATGTTCCTTCCACCTGTTCAACCCCAGTTCGGATCTCGCCTGAGTTTCGCATTCGTCAGTGTTAACAAATACTTCGTCAGCTTCTCTCCCTTTTTTTTGCATACCTAAAAGGAAACATTAGATTTAAATTCTTCCAATACTCTCAATTAACTTTTGCTTATTTTATACTATTTTCTCAGCAATTTTTAAACATTTCTTTGGAGTTTTAAAATTCTCTCCTCATCTAAATGTTTCTCAAATTTTACAAATTTTTCTCCATAATGTTATTATCTGCAATTAATTAAGCCTACTAGATAGCTTTAGAATGGTAAATTTGGTAGTTCACATTTTATTCATTGTAGTCATTTAATCTTAATTATTAATCTTGGCTGTACAGTGTTGAATGATGATGTGTGTTTTTATATTTCACTTTTCTCCGCAGAGAGAATAACTATTATCCGAAGGCATGCCTGCTTTAGTTCATTTTTTCATAATTTACTATTATTAGTTATTCTTTGACAATTTGTGTTTTTATAGTTTATTGATATTCACTTTCTTAGTGTGTGTTTTGTTATGCACAGAATAATTATTCAATATTTGTTTTTTTCATGCAATTTCAACTCAATAATTTTCTTTATTTATAAATGGTTGTTTTTACTGACTAGATTTAAATGGTTATCATGAATTTACTTTTTCGTTTCATAAAACGTAGTCAATTATCTTTTTTTCATAGAAAAAAACTTTATTTAGTTATTTTAAGTTGTAATTAGTTTTAGTATGTAAATTATTTTTAGCTGAGAAATTTAATTATTGTACTTCAAATTTTTCATTACTTATTAAAATCTTTTCCATTTCTAAAGAATCTTTTTACTTATCATTTTTTGACACTTAAATATAAGGAACTAACTCAAAGGTCATTATATGCAAAAACATCCTGTACCTTTTCGTTTTGTGTATAAAGAATAAAAATTCAGTTATACTAATTAACCTGTTCGCTGTTTTTGTTTTTAAATTAATTTCTTTATCCTTATAGCAATTATTGCTTTTATTGCTTTCAGCTTGCAAAAATTGAAATGCTGAAAATGTTAGCCTTAATTGCCTTATTACTATTAAAACAAGATTGGCGAAGCAGCTGGTCGCCGTAGGCGGATAGTACTTAATAAAAAGAAAAATAATGGTGTTAAGATTGTTAGGAGACTGGATTAACGTGTCCAGGAGACTGGAAACTTTGTTTTTCGCTTCCTGTAAAATTTAAAAATTTGACTGTCATCCTTTTTTTCCTTGATCCTACAATTGTAAGCACATAAAGTAAAATATTAAAGATAGGACAGAAGTTGATTTTTTTCCATAAATGGAGAGTGGATTTTTAAAATTATATATTGTGCAGCAATTGTATGTAGTGTTCGAAAAGTCGTATCTATATTTATTCTTTTATTGGAAGAAAAACTATATCCATGAGCATTTGATTAATAATAGTTTTGAAAGAATCCATCCGAAACAATTGTATCACCATGATTAAAATATCCCGAACTCATCAAGAAAGATCTGTAATTTCCTTTTTCATTACTGATGATAGAGTGCAATATCCACCATCCATAAAAATAAAAGCTACGTATGTTGCGGGAGACGAAGCAGAAATTGAATACAAGCGAAAAATATGACTTTTCGTCCTAATTAAAATGGAGTATCAGCGATTCAGCTTACAAATTGAAATTCCTTTCAGAAAATTTTGTAGTATTATTTCTTTGACAGAAAGTCATTACCAGACAAATCGACGCCAAGTTCCGATTATCGCGCATTTTCGTGTTGCAAATGGAAACAGAGTAAAAGAAAGAAATTTCAATTTCAATTCAGCGATCGTTTGCAGCGAAGTTCTTATTTGAATGGCAATGCAAATGAAGTGTATTGTGGAGCTCCGTGAATGCTGGATGTGGATGATTAATTTTGAGCGTTCCATTTTGTAGTTATGTTACGAAAAATTCGCTTTAAGTATTTTTGATTAAAGTATATATTCTGACTGCAAAAAGTAATCAGACTGGATTTAGCTATTTTTTATAGCTAACATGATGGAAATTTTTTGTAATCGAACTTTATGAAAAAATGTTCTACTTTCTTCTTAAAAGTAAAATCTTTTACTTTTCCACAGGATTCACATTTTTCGAAAAAATAAATCTACGAAACGTTCTAGACCGTCACAATGGTTTATAATGATGCCATCTAGTTTAATAAATACGTAAAATAAGGTTAATAAATTAATCGTTTGCAATTGTTCTTTTAACTTCCATGATATAAATAAGTAAATCGCTTATATTAAAAAAATGGCGCACTGGTTGCATATACGAATACTGGAATCACACTCTCTGCAATTTCTTAATGAAATTAAAAAAATAGTAGTTTTAACTATTAAGAAAATCTGATGTTTTGAACTAAAATAAAGAATTAAATGGAAGACTATGATTTTTGTAACATAATTTTTTCCATTAATCCTCTTGGAAAAATTATTTAGGCCATCTGCTATTTAGATGACAAATAAAAATTCTTTAACAAAAATTTTGTATTTTTTTTGTTCGAGAGACTAATTTCTGGACATTTCAAGGCCCACGAGTTCCAATTAATGTTTATTTACGATTTTCGAATGACAACAGAATGGACGAGTTATCTTTTTCACAGGCCGTTTACCGGTAACCCTCCGATTTAAGCAATCGCCGAATCCATTTCGATACTGTATCAAGCGCCAAGTTCGAATCAATTCTTTATTTAGTACACAAAGTGTTAAATTATGTGTTCTTGGAATTCTTATAATCCTTTTTGTTTGAATCGGTAGAAAAAAGCTCTTAAAGCGGCTGAACTCCAAATGGAACGATTGTAACTAGCTAAAGTTTTGGTTAAAAGTTCAGCCATCAGTGATTATTTAAATCGAATTGCTAAAAATTTTACCGCCAAACAAGCCTTAAAAGTCGCCAAAAAGAGCGATTATGGCAGCCTTTTCACAAAATTAGGCTCTTATTTTAAGTAAACATTGGGAGCTACAGCAATGGGAGCATGAAATTTAATATTTTCAAAGTATCCTTAAACCATAACATTAGAAAACTCTAAACATTAATTAACATCATCAAACAGAGTGTTGACATTTTGAAGATTAACACTGACTTAGCATTACCATCGGAAGTCGGTGGTTATGGAGGAAGTCTTACTTTAATGAAAATAAACAAAGCAGAAAACTAGTCCATAAAAGGTAGAAATTTCAACCGACTTCATGTTCTTGTTTTACACGCGATATGTGTGCGTGTGCCAAATTAATTTTGGAATTCATTACACGTTAGGACGAATATATGAAGTCAACGCGCAAAATAGACACAGTACAGATAGTGTAGTTAGATATTAAATGGCATTTGAACTGACGCTTTTCTTTAACATTGACCGAACGTAAATTGATTCCCATGCAGCGTTCGTCTCTGATGTGAAGTTCAAATTTGAATGGCAATACAAACGAAGTGTACGTGAACTGTATGAATGGTTGGACATGTATGGACGAGTTTTTTGATTTGTTTATTTTGGTTTCACGACAGAACTTCCGTGTTGAGGGTTCACTTCCGTTTGCCACTAACCCTCCAATTTAAGAGATGGCCAAACCTACTGGATTCCATATCAAGCGCCAAGTTCGAATCGGTTCTTTCTTGAGTAAACGAAGCTCCAAAAAGAGCGATAAGGAACAATTATGGCAACCTTTCCATAAAATTAGGCTTTTATTTTAAGTAAACATTGTGAGCTTCTGTTCAGCAACGGATTCCGAGACTACCACTTTTGGACGACTTTACACCGGAAAAGGGTGTCAGGCAATGAGACATATGAGCGCATTTCCGGAGTTCTTTGTTCGATCGCGCACAGTAAAATGTAAACATCACTCTTCCATTCTTCACTTTCCCCCTATTTTAATGAAAATAACTCCGCCCGGCACATGCGCAAAAGCGCGGAGGATTTCCGAATCCGTTGCTATACAA
This sequence comes from Araneus ventricosus, assembly GCA_013235015.1. Classification (NCBI taxonomy): domain Eukaryota; kingdom Metazoa; phylum Arthropoda; class Arachnida; order Araneae; family Araneidae; genus Araneus; species Araneus ventricosus. The sequence continues at coordinate 9,330 of BGPR01034867.1, forward strand.
TACAACAATAGTATCCTTAAGCCATAACATTAGAAAACTCCACTTTAAATATTAATTAATATCTTCAAACAGAGTGTTGAAATTTTGAAAATTTCCATTGACTTAACATTATCACCGGAAGCTGATGGGTAAGGTGGAAGCCAACTTTACCGCAAGTAAACGAAAAAGAAATCTTGTCCGTAGTTAATTTTGATCACTTAATTTTTTTGCGAATTTGCAACAAATTCTCTGATTTCATTTTTATTATTGCTTAAAATTTGCTTTTTCGTAATTACTGGTTATTTACCTTTCGTCCTGGAAAGTGATTTGAATTGTCACGTAATATTGAACTAATGTGAACTTCTACCGAGGTTTATTTTCTTTCCCCCCTTCTAGTAGTAATTAAGTATTTCTTTTTTTAAAACTTTTTTTTCCTTTCTTGTTTTTTTAATGGTTACTTTCTGGTACTTTTCGGTGCTTGAAATATTGGTTAAGATTATACACCTTTTATTACCCTTCTGACTGTGGAAGTTTGTTAAAAAAATGTTACTTATTTTTGATTAATCCATAAATCGCCGCTTATCAATCACCACCACCTATCTCGATTTTTGAAATTTCAAAGCGGAAGACAAAACTGATTTTTTCGCAACCAGTAAAGAATATTTCTGAATTTTTTTTAAACATCTGATATGAACAAGAGACCGCATGCCCCTACCAACCGTGGAAAAGAAATCAGAAATATTCTTTATTGGTTGTGAAAACTGCAGTTTTGTCTTCCGCTTTCGAAATTTCAAAAAATTCAGATAGGTTGTATTGCTTGTTAAGCGAAGCAATACTGTCCCTAGGGACTAGAAAGGTGGTATGTGGACTTTCTTCTATACTAGAGGAAAGCTACTCCCATCGACAAGGCAATCTTATCAAATTTAAGGTATCCGACTGGTTTAAAATCGTCGTTTTCGATGAAATTATAAAAAAAAAATGACTTAATTTTGTAGCCTGTTTAATCAGCTTTCTAAAACTCTGTCACTTTTTCCTCTACGTGAATTACAAATGGAGTTACAGCTGTTTTATTACCGAACTGTAAGCATTATTTTATGTTGCATGAAAATTTAAATGTGTTTTCTGAGAAATGATATTTTTGAGGAAAACTGTCGACCGTAACAATGATTTCTCAAAAAGTTATTCAAGTATTGATATGAAATTTTCTGAGATTGTTTTCTGTAATATGCTTGATGTTTTCCTCTAAAAACTAAGGTCAATTTTAAAATCAAGTATTATTTTTAAGTGCTTAAATATAAACGAAAAGCATTTTTTATGAAAAATTACCAGTTCAGTAACTACGTTCAGCTATATCTCAAAACTATTTTGAAGTACAAGAAATATTTTAGAGCATAACACAGATAACTGTCATACAAATGTACTCCTACAAGGATTTATGCGTATTTAGAATATGGTTTTGTCTATAGCTGTTAGCGTAAGGCAAATATTTTAGTCATTTTTCTTCAAATTTCTCAGTTTTTTTAAAAAATATTATTTTGAAAGTCTAATTTTACAATATTTTCATAGTTTTAAAACATATGCAGTTGAAAAATAACATTAAATATATATATATATATGAAATGTATTCATTATTGTAGTCGTTAAAACAAAACAGCAGGCCGAGTTAAATTATAATTTCGAATTTATTTATCGGAAAGTGACGAAATGTACGTACATCTTCGTTTAAGTTTTAAGCCAAAAGTGAACAGAATATCCCTGCTTTTTCTCAGGTAGGGATTTTAACAGATAGACATGTGATCAAAGTGAAGGGGATAATAGCTATTTTTAGTATATTACGTAAGTGTTTTAGGGAAAATTCGTGGCGACAATAAGTCGCTGATTTCGCGAGTTGTGTGCGCGTGGAAACGATTAGAATATTCTTTTAGCAATAAATATGTCAAAACGAGAGATTTAATATACCTCCAGAGCGGGAAATAGAACGAAACTGGAGTTGAAGCAAAGTGATTTTGGAATACATTAAGCCTTTAAAATATAAATATTAGAATTTGAAATAAAATTAAGTGAGATTATTACATATATATATATATATATATATATATATATATATATATATATATATA
>BGPR01034868.1:0-16258 GCA_013235015.1 Araneus ventricosus
GTCCTTCTTTTGTAAGTTGTATCCTCCTACATGTCTTCCTTTTCGATATTTGAAGACTAATTTGTAAATCTCCGGATTTCTTCGATTCCGAGCCAATCTGCTGCATAGTATGTGATGCATTTGCATTTCACATGGCGATTCGTCGAGGCTCTGTATAGTGCGGCGAGACGAGATTATGAAAGATATTTCTTGTTCAGATATTTCAAATATAGTGTTATAAGGTGATACATTGACAAAAACAATTCATTCAATGGAAAAGTCCTCATTTAAATCTATATATTAATACGCTAAGAAAAAACTTTGTACCCCTTTTTAAGCACATTGAGCTCACGGAGGAGTGTGAGATTTGGCATAGTTAAAGTTCATAAGGAGAAGGAGTGCAGGAAGATAAAATTTATGTATAATATGTCTTACAAATACATTAAATTAAATTAAACTTTCATTGTTTACGTTCATACACTGTAAAAAAATTAGCGTATTAAATGCGGAGTGGATGATTTGTAACTGATTTAATCCCCCCGCAGTGAAATCCACTCCAAGATGGAGTTTATTTAGATTATTTATAAAAAAAACTCTTCGGAGTGAAATACAAAATGCGGATGATTTAAATCTGTCGATGTCAAACACATATTAGTCTGTGGTCAAACATTCGTACTGAGTAGAGATTATAGCTAAAGAATTTATATATAATATGTATTACAAATACATTAAACTAAATGAAATAAAACATGCAGTGTTTACTTTGTATATACATTGTACAAACATTGTATATTTTGTCTAATAGATATCAATATATAGATTGCTCAATATACATCTGTTGTAAGAAGAAAATTGTGTAGCAGCAATAGAATAAAATTCAAAATTCATTCGTAAGAGAACAAAATTCAAACAAATTATATGAATGATTATAGAGGTATACTCTTTGACAAAAGAACCTCAGTAACGTTCAAACTTAAAAATTTATTGAATTACGGTCGAATTTTGACCGCTGGGCGACCTCTAGATATAATTAAAATGCATGTAAGCATTATTACAGTATAAAATGTTACAAATGTTTTTATTATACACTTATCATATTATAGTGTATTCTGTATTATTGTTGCAAAAAATAAAAGGTTTATTTTTATTGGGAAATTTTTTTCTTCAATTCATTTGTGTCTTCGTTTTCTTTATAAGAAAGTTGGTAACCTGAGTAAAGCTAAAGTTTTGAATTTTAAAAGCGTGTAAAAATAGCTTTGGAACAATAATATGTTCCGAAGTCATTCAGGAAAAATTTTAGCATTTCGATTGATTTTTATTTAAAAATCCAATGACAATTTTAAAAACAATTTCTTAGTGATCACTAGCTACCAGGAAGTAACTAGGTCCCAAATTTGGTAACTCTAGATTCAGCGGTTCGCTCTGTAGAACATTTTAAACGAATTTTGCATCATTCATTTTGCATGAGGCAATTTACAGATAGTATCCAGCTTCTAAATATTGTAATGTTAACATTTTAAAAAGTAAGCACTGAATGGCTTCGATCAGACTTTAAATTACATTCAACATTTCTTTTTGATTTAACCCTTAAAATCTCCATTTTTAAAAAACTGAGTTAAAAATATTTTTTGGCTTTTATTTCTTAAATAAAACACGGGAAAAATATTTAAAAAATCATACTCTATTTTAAGTATGGTTTATGGATAAAAACAGTTTGTTACCAACTGAAAACATTGGGCTTTATTTCAGAAAAAATGTCCTTGATAAAATTCTATAATGTCAAACACAGACGAATTTTAATAAATAATAATGAGGATAAGGGATTTCCTACATCATTGTAGAATAAAGCATGGTATTCTCAATCGTACAAACAAAGCAGAAAAGATACAGCCGCAAGTGAAAAACATCAAATTATTTTGTTATCAGCATTCAGGCTATCATCTATACGCTATAAATTGATTTAATAAAATTTTCAATATGTATCCTATTGACAACAACCGGTATTATAGCTTCAGTCTTAGTCCCAAGATTTTAGAAGACAAAATTGGGTATGTTGCTTAAAGGCAACACTGGACATTTAAGGGTTAATAGTTGATGCAAATAGGCGAAGAAACCCAATGAAAATATTCGAACCGCACAGAACGTGATGTAAACTTTTGAAGACATTTAAGTTGGTTGAGTGATAACATTTCAAGAAGTCTCTGAAGCAAGCCTAAAAAAATTAGGAAATTGTGATACCAATAGTTTTTATGAATAAGAAATAATACAATGTACAGTTAAGAAAATGAAAAAATACCCTTAATTTTACTGCCCCAAGAAGAAATTTTTCTGGTTATAAATTTAAAACTGCAGTAATATTTCTCTTTGTGGCCATATCTGCATTGCGATCAATCCTCTCAACGGCTACTTTTGTTTGACATGGAAGTCTTGAGGCATAGATATAATGTGAAAAGAAACCCTAGGAACGGTCACTCTAACTTTTCCTAGCGGCGGAGCTAGTCGGTCGCTTAATTTCAATGAAACCCATTCTTTTTGTTTCTCTGATCTTGGTTTATTAAGAGAAAGGAGATGGAGGAATGGGAAAAAAAGTACATGCACTCAAGAACAACACCAAAAATCAAATCAAAATTAATAATCCAAATACTACAGAACAAAATCCTCAGAATCGTCACAAACGCCAAGTTGTATGTCCGCAACGATGTCATCCACAAAGACCTTAAGAAAGAAAGCACTGAAGCTTTAAAAAAAAATTCCTATCCAAATTATCCTTTTTAGTGCCCATATATCGTCGTTCGCATCACTTTTGAAAAGTGCCAACTTTGATATATCGTTGTTTATGCGATGGCGTCTTATTATTCGCATCGCGAGAGAACTCTATCTCAAAATAAATTTATAAAACGTTATAAAAATTTTATTAACATATTCGATTAATATTATATATTAATAATATCCGCTTAATATTAAAAATATTCTATTAATATTAATAATATTCTATTAATATTAATAATATTCGATTAATATTATAAATTAATATTCGATTTTCCTTTTTTACATAATGTTTTATATTTATGTTATTGGTATGATTTTTAAAAAATATTGAAATACAATTGGCGTTAATTTACTTTCCATTTATTTCTTAATATGCTCCTTGTTGAATTTGTAGACATCATTCTTATTTTGTTTTTTATGAGCGTTCTCCCAAACTTTAGTAAATTCGTCAAATTGGCATTCTTCGCATAGGTACCATATTTTCTGTCGGCACAAAAAGGGTTAAACTCATCTGGCCCCCTGCCCAAATCTAAATTGCTGTTTAGCACAGCTTAAGGCTTTTTCTCATTTAAGGGTTCATTTTAACTCTGAGACTGAGTAGAAGTGCATATGCACCGACACTCAGTGAACTATCTAAGTCAAGTCAAGTCTTTTCCATTGTGGAGATAAAAGTAAAATCCGCCTTCTACTGGCTGTGGTTACTAAACGCAGAACAAGAATCCATTTTCGCCACAAGCATAGACTTTTGCTCTGTGATAAAAGTCCAAATTTTTGTTTCGGAATCTTAACCGACGTATATAAATATAGTGTCAGCATGATAAAGGGAAATCAACAAGAAGGTTTGCCAAATCTTTCAACTGTGGCTGAACGCAAATAAACAAAATCATTAAATGATTAGCTCAACAGAAGCTGATGATTAATACTATTGCCAATTCCTCTACAACTACCGTCGAATCAACAGGGATTCAATTTTCCAATTTAAAAAATTTAAATTTTAATATGTTGGGAATGGTCATAATTCAAAGTTCGTATTTTTTTAAGTCAGCCGTCAGAACTGCGGCCGATGAACGAAATAATGTATTCCTAGATTTTCTAGAAATTGGGCATCTAATTTTCGACATGAAAAAGTGACAAATCCGAAAACAAAATCTGGGCGGAAGGAGCAACAATCAAATCTTGGTGTTTTATGTTAACACATTATTGACCGGAGACGTCATCTGACGTCTTTCGATAACCTAACCTAATTGACTGATTATTATACATTTTAATTGTGGCTATCGTTCATTTATCTTTGTTTTCGTTATATTTTCAATTGGTTACGAAATGGTGTCTATTGGATGGTGGGATGTTAATTATAAAAGTTAATGCAAGGTAGGTGCCAAATGTTAAAATTTAGATTAATATATATAAATTATTAAATCAATACTGGGTGCTGAAATATAAAACACAATAATATGCCATTCTAGCTACACTCATATAAATCACCTACTTTTGCAGACCTGAAAAACTTGGCCGCTAAATTAAATTGCTGAAGACACCGTTAGTACATTGCGCTAAAACAATTAAAGAAAAACAAAGTTTTTAAAATTTAAATACTTTTTTTATTTAACAATTTTTTATATTGAATTTATTAGTGCCACAAAATTAGACATATATAAAATTGATGCACAGGACTGAATATATATTAACCAAAATAAAAAAAATGTAGCTACACATATATATATCAGCACTGCAGGCCTAAAAATTGCAACTTAGTACACTAAGTAAAAACAACCTAAATTCGAAAAAGATATATTGATGACTATTCTGTGCCACATAACAAAACGTCTTGAATTAATGAACACACTTCTTTAAATGAATCTGACTTGTATTCAACCTAGAATGATACTTGAAGCTTTTTCATGTACGCTTTCATTTTTGCATCAGCAATTTTAGATGTGTACCACTCATTCAAAAAATTGGAAAAGCTGAAGATGGGAAAACACACACACAGCAGAACTTGTAGCGTAAAACGGAAACATGAAGAACTAATTTATTTTAATTTGCAGCACACAATATTAAGATGAAACAGAGAAATGCTGAAGGTAAAACACCAACTGCAGACTTTGAAAAAGGTGATACGCACTCATTACTCAGGATCACTGATGAGAAACAGTGTTCATGCCACCAAGTAGCAGAGTCTTTAAAATAAAGAATCAATCACTGCTTTCTTTTACGAACAGCATTTTAATTCACAGATTGTTCTGGAATTGCACTGTAGAAAACACCTTCATTACATTTTAAATTTTTCATCACAGTGGTTTTGCATACTGTTTCCTTAAAGGAATACCAACGAAAAAAAATATACTTCAGCTTCAGATCCAAAAGATTCAGTATGACAAATCATTAACGGAAAAAAATAACTCAGGGGCAAGCCCCCAGAGGCCCAACTGGGCCCGCAGCTGCAACAAACACCGACCACTCGTTCAGTCAAGCACACAAGAATTCAAATTACACAAAAGTAAATGCTTCCAGCCAGAGCCTAATAACGCCAAAATTCATACGCAGAAACAAGATGGCGAGTAAATAGTCCCGTTGAAAAATTTTGATTTATAAATTAATAAAGTTGAAACATTAATGGAAAAGACATCAAAAGTTAAGACAATTAATATTTAAGTCGAATACAAAGTAAATAATTAAGAAAAATTTAGATATTTAATGAAACTGCTAAAAATTACCGTTAAAATTTCAAAAGTTGTCAGAGATGCCACATGAGATGAAAGAAACTTTGGTGGCGAAGAATTAAATATTTAAAAATGCTGATACAACCGAAAAATGATGTAGATGCAATTTTTGCAATCTAACAGTGTCCTCGCGCACTTTTTACAATTCCAACGGTAAATATATTATTGAGAAACTCAGTTCGTGGAAAGACGTCGTAATTTCAAGTTGCCTATATTCCATCATATGCGGATTCTTTCTTATTCACTTTAAGGAAAACTCCCCGCCTACATGCATCTGTTTCGACAGAAAACCCTGGTTAACAAGGTGCTAGTAAGCAATATAGTTGCATCATCTGGTTAAGAAAACTGGTTTGAACGCCCTGTTTATGCTGGATCACTTAGTTACTTTAAAATTAGAAGCCAGACTTTCACAAAACAATTCATAATTTTCCCTTCAGAAACGCCCCACATTCCTCAGCGCAACATAAAAGTGCTGCTGTAGGTGAACTTTTAAGTTGAGTGATGATATTCCCGAGATAAACGTTTCCAGAAAAGCACCTTTTACAGCACAAAAGCACGCCCTCGCCGCAAATTCGAAATTAAAAGTATGCGAAGAAAGGAACATTCTGGCCCTTAAAACGCCTGTGTCGGTACGAGTAAGAATTTCAGCCACGGAAAAGAAGGTGGGGGAACAAGAAAGAACAGAGCAGAAAAATGGTCGAAGACCATATCAATCAAGAGATGCTGCCATCCGAAAGGTTGAAATGTTCGTCACGTCTGCGACAACGGAATGGCTCGAGAACGGGAAAGGAAATAAAAGCAAAACTTCTCTCTGAGCGATGCTGCCGTTCAAACGGTTCGAAGCAGCGGCTTTTCAGATAATGAGAACGGCAGAAGTTCTTAAACGCCAGTAGCGGATAAAAAAACGCAAAACTGTTAAAAATAACAGCTGTTAAAAATAACCGTTTCAAAGGGGAAAAATGAAAGAGCCATTTTTCTTCATGGAAGAAGTTTCGCATGTCACTTCGGAACCAGAACACAGATCTGTATCAAAGTTGGACGGATCAATTCAGTCAAAGGATTAACTGTCTGAAACCCGTCTAACGGCATATATAGGCTATCATTAGTAGGCTTAGTGATTGGTTCCATAAATGAATACACAGTTCACCAATCTAAATGGCTATATTATAAGGATTAAGTTTACATTATTATAGTGAGTTATATTTGCAGCTATGTACAATTAAAGTAGTTCTAGTTCGTCATATGATGAGGATGATGGATGTAGCACTGAGGATGGCACTCATCAGCATAGTATGTCGTCGTTCAAACCGTCGTTTCATCTCGTCCTTTGGTCTTGCGAAAACAAAAAAACAACGTCCTTCATACGTCTCGTACCGTGTTCCATCTCGTCGTCTACTGTTCTCGGCAGCTTGATGCTCTGACGTCACTGGCGATGGCAGCGCCATCTACAGGTACTCGGCTGGTGGACCCCATACATATTTGAGTGCCATAACTCAAAAACACAACGAGCTACATAAATATAATTTGGTATGTAGTCTGGTCATAAAAATTCTTGATCAACGTCGCAATTTGGACCCAGTTGATCGAAAGGAGGTTAGTATTCTTCATCATACTTCAGAGCAAAAATTAGCGCTTATTGTGTTAGAATAAGGTTGAGGGGAGAAAACACCCGTTAGTTTTCCCAACAGAAATACCATTTACGAAACTGCAGTCAGTTCTCTGCTTCGAAAAATAAACTTGCTTCTTTTATAACAAATGCGGGTTAACTCTTTGCGGCGGAGTGTCCCACCTGATGCACACCTAATTTCACTCTCTTCTGAACCGTTAAATTCAACTATAAATGGAAAATAATAGGTTTAGGATAGGGCTAATAGTACTCCTTTTAGATTGTATATAGCAGCCTTATGAAATTTCGTTTCGGAATAGGAATTATTAGAGATAAAGTTTGGGAAAATTCCTTAACTCAGAGATAAGAATTTTTTTCAGTTCTGGTCGTTTGCAATTTTATCAAATTAACTCAAAAATTTTCCTCCAACATTCTTGAAGTTTTAATGTATGACTTTTTGTAAGATTCAACAATATTTTTTGAATGTATCAAGGTGGCTGTACCCAAGGGGGTTCTCATATGGGGGTGGCCCAAAGGGGGACACCCCCGGAATGAAGTAAGTTTTTTTTTTAAATTTTTTTGTAGATTCTATGTCTAGACAATAAAGTAAACCCATTCATGATGTTTCTTCATCATATTTCAAAAAATTTAATGCCTTGCGCAGAAGAGGGTTAATACCATTTCATTTATCATAATCAGCATTGCTGCCTTTACTTAGAGTGCGAGAGAAAACCAGCGGCTGTGTTCTTCCTTTGAATTTCTCGTATACAGTGAAACTTCGATTCACCGTCACTCGTTTAACCGTCCGACGATTATCTGCTATCAACTAAAAAGTAAAAAAATAATGTATGTTTATAGTTTAATATACATTTCTGTACATTATTGCTTCTTTTATTGAAGTTTATGTTGATCGTTTTATAAAATTGAGTACGATCCCTTCTAAAATATTTTATTTTCATTTTCCTCCCAAGCCAGATGTGAGATCACGTTACAACAAATATGTATGAAGAGATTTCAATTATCCGTCGCAGCTCAGGTCCGGACGGTTAATCGAAATTTACTGCAATAACACAATATGGCGCGTTTTGTGCTTCATAGTACAGTGAAGGTGCTGAGTAAGAAATTTGAGTGTCTTCCCACCCACCGACTGGATTGAAAATTCGACAGAGATCAAAAGTTTTAATGATAAGTGTATATGCTCCCAAGTAAAAAAATCAGCAAAACACCTTTCAAAAAATGAGATTTTACAGGTATTTTGAAGGTTTCTGCAGGGATTTTGAAGGAAAATGAAAACTGCAGGTTTCCTTCAGGAAATGTACAGTTTATTTAAAGGTTTCATGCAGGCTTTTTAAGACTTCTAAATTACCATTCAGGTATTCTGAAGGTCTCTACAGGTATTTTAAAGAAAAATAAAAACTGCAGATTTCCTTCGAGAAATGTGCAGATTTTTTAAGGCTCTTTTCAACAAGTTTATAGACTTCAATTTACCTTCAATGACTTAGCAGATTTTTTTAAAACAGATTTTACTTCAGGTATTTTGAAGAAAAACGAAAATTGCTTTTGATGTATGGAATATGAGTGTTTTTTTATTTTATTTGGGTTTCATACAGTTTTATATAATATGGTATCTAACTCGGATTCAAACAGCTTGAAGTAGGACTGGATACAGAGAAGAGGGAAGGAGAGAGAACTAGGGTTTAATGTATAAAAAATATATATTTGAAGAAAAATGTAACTTTTAAAATTTTGCGAAAAAAACTTAATTTCATGCGATTCAGAATCAAACATTTTCCATATAAAACACGATGATAAGAAATTTTAATCTGTAATAAACATAATAAATTCTTCTTTTCAGTGTAATGCAAATCTTGATTTACTTTTGAACAGAAAAAATATTTAAAAAAATATTTTTTAAAGTCATATAAATATATATATATATATATATATCGATTCGTAGGAAAACTGACAAATTAAAAAAACCTTTTTGTTTAAAGCAAAGAAATAAACGAAAAAAATATATGTGTGTGAAATATCATATTAAACATTATAAAAAATATTTAAAGCATATTAAGCATTATAAAAATATTAAAGAAAGAAAGAAACTTTTCGGAAATAATTTTCTATCACTTGTCCATGCATGGTCTAACTATTTAGACATGTAGCAGTAACCTGTTGTCACTCTGATAAGCTAACTTTAAGACACATTACGTGTTCTGGCAATAGTTGATTTTTATGCCACTAGATGGCGCTACTATAGGGTGAAGTTAAAACTTATATAGATTATTTTACACCACTTTTCCGAAATCCTGTCGGGTATAGGGGATAGCGCGCTTGCTTGCCAACTCTAGGAAAGTGGGATCATTCCCCGATTCGGAGGAATTTGAACCTTTGTAGTACACGTAAGTTCAATTACAAATTAGTTCATTAAATTAACTGAAATTAATAATTCAGCCTTGATTAATTATGATTCCTAATTAATTGACATTCCAGATAACTCGAGACACGATGAACATCTCTAAGATGACGTCAGAAGAAAGGGGGATGAAAAAAGGGGGAAATAACTTAACTGTAGATACAGGGTTTTTTTTTATCTGAAAGTATTTTGCATAAAAGCATGCAGGTAAAACGCAGGATTTTTTTCCATCTGAAAAAAAGTCAGCAAAAAAACCTCCAGGAAAATTGCAGGTATTTCGGACAGAAATATGAAGGGAAGTTGTTTTTTGTCCGAAATACCTGCAGTTTTCCTGAAGGTTTTTTTAAAGGTTTTTTGCTGACTTTTTTACTTGGGGCTTAATTTCATCCATCTAGGTTGTTGCGTTTTTGAGTTATCGTGTTCACATGGACATGGACAGACGAATATATAGACTTCTAATGGACAGATTTCGTCTAAAATTTGACAAAAAAATCGACGGGAGGCTGTCTGTGCGGAACGGCCGCTAGGATTGAGGGGACTAGACTGACTTACCTTACTCAACTGTGATTTCTGTGACTAAAGTAGCTCTATGTGACTATTAACTCTATAATCTATAGTGACTATTAGTCTAGTGTGACTATGTGACTCTATCTATGCAGAATTCTTCGTGATTTCCACCAACTTTGCAACTGGACTGTGACTAAACCGTAATTAAAAATTCTAAAATTATTATTGCAATCTTTAATGTCTACCTTTCTCTGTTAAATGAAACTAAAACCAACTCCCTGTGTTATTTGGTTGCGGAACTATAAGCGTTTAACTTTACCACGAAATTCGACGTAATTCAACAATTCATTAGTAATATTTCTGGCAATCGATGACTGAATTACCTTAGTCTGCGTGCGTGCGCATCGGTCGCTGTGACGTCATCAAAATTTTTCATAATTTTCACCAACTTTGCATCTCGACTACGACTAAACCGTAATTCCAAATTCTAAAATTCGTTTTGCAATCTTCAATTTCAACCTTTCTCTGTTAAATGAAACTAAAACCAACTCTCTATGTTATTCGCTTGCGGAACTATAAGCGTTTGACTTTAGAGGGAAAAGCGTCATAATTTTTTCCTTTCCCGACACACCATTAGACCAATATGGAAAGACGAAAATCTACGTGAAAAATTTCAAAATGTGGTGAAAAGGCCACAAACCAAATTGAATGCCGCTAATTGCAATTTTGAGTTATCGTGCTGAGAGAAAGATCGATAGACAGACGTAATTCCAAAATGTGTTTTATAAATTCACAGAGGTCTGAAACATGGGGACACTTTAAAATCTAGAGTTCGAATCTTTTGGCGATTACTATACTTTTTCTTTGTATACTTCATATGCGAGAAAGCATTAGAAAGAAAAAGCGTTAGATTATATGATATTACTTATAATCTAAGGTTTCTATTTATCTTTATAGATATATACGTTACATTTTACCAATATTTCTTTTAAAACTTTCTATGATATGGCTTAGAATTTATAGACTAAACGGAAAGAATGAAAGCGAGGATATCGTTTTTCTGTTATTAATGTTTTATCGGTAAGAGAAAACGTAAAACGAATTATTGTGAAAAGGAACATAGTCGCAAAAGTGTTTTAAGAAAGAAAGACTTCTGTTTTCCAGTTGCCGTGCTTAGATGCATGTAGATGGACAGACAGAGATTTCATGTTGATGGATTTCGGCCAAAATTTGTCAGAAATAGGATAATTTGGTGTAAAGACAACATATCAAATTTCACTTCTCTAGCTTCTTGGGTGTTTGAGATATTGTGTTCACAGACGGGCATAATTCTAAAACTTGGTTTTTCTGGCGCTGGAAAATGCAGAGCGGGAATATTCGCCAAAATCTCGAGATAGATGTTTTGACGAATACAATACTTTATCTGCGTATATTTCGTACAAAGAAAGAAAGTAAAAAGGCTTTAAAGTATATCCTTTACGAAAAAGTTGAAAAGGTCCTTCGCACTAGAACTCGGTTATGGAGGGAAAATGGATATCTATTAGCTGGATTTCATCTTCAGAAAAATAAAGAGCTTGCTAAAAGCTGCATTGTTGCAGTGGGTAATTCAATTCTTCGGGAACAAAAGATCATTTGGTTCTTCCCCAAATTTCGCAGAACTTCGCATTAAAACGCTCTGTTGAAGGCCAGAATTCACAATAAAGAACGCCTTGGAAGTCTAAAAACGCAATGAACGTGGTTTCTGTGCCACTCAAAACATTGATCTTGGTAATGGTCTTAAAATGCCGACCTTTCAGCTGGTTTTCATCTCCGGGGGAAAGATAGAGCTCGCTAACAACTGAATTGTCGTAATGAGTAATTCAATTCTTCGCTCACAGAAGATCGGTTGGTTTTCCCTTCAATATCGCCGCAGTAAAAACTCTGAGTTGATGGTCAAAGATCGCAATGAAAAATGCCACGAATGTCTAAAAAGTCAATGAGCATGCGGCATTCAGGACAGTGCGAATGACTCATTGTCTCGTCTACATAAGATTGCCAAAGCATATTCAATGTCTCTTCAGTTAGTTAGTTGAAAGTAAATTTTAAGTAGCATCGGTTTCTTTTTTGCGTTGTTCTATGTTGCTGTTCAGGATGTAATCGTAAAGTATCAGGCTCCTCACTCTCTCCCATCATAGAAACTCGGCAATTGTAATTCCAGAGAGAATTAGAATTTATTCTCAAAAAGAATTATTCGCATTAGAATTCGCAATGGAAAATGTCATGAATGTCCAAAACGCCGATGAGTATATTCAAAGCCGGTTATTTAGTTAAATGCAGATTTTAAGTAGCATCAACTTCTTTTAATGTTGTTCAACTTTGTTATGCAGGATAAAACAGTAAACTACAACAAACACATCGTAAAATCTCGTAAATAGCATCACTTTAATGACCCTTGGTCCATTTCTTCATCAAGATTCCATGCTATTTTGCAACCACAACCTTGTGTTGTCATTTATTGTTGCTTTACAGAACTAGTCTCGGGAATTTTCGATACACCTATGTAATTTATATTTTATACTCAGTGGCGTGCGTTCAATTGGATTAAGTGAAGCAATGCTTCAGTGATCAGTTTGCTTCTTCAGACTCCGTCTAGCTGTGAGTTCTAAATTCTTTTCTCGCGAAAGAGTTCAAATGAAACACGATTCCGTGTCGTTTGTCGCAAAGTGCGAACCCCTACATAGTGATAGTTGACAGTAAGGGTATAGGGTATAAGGAATGCAGCATAACATCTCTCGTACTGAACCGTGCTTCCCTTTCGTATTTCTGTCTTTCCAGCCGATTTGAGATGTGATGTATAAAATCCTGGTTTATATGAAGCAAGAGAATCGTGCTTCATCTCGCCAGCCTGTTGTGGGTTCCGTTTCTTCATGCTGTGTTGTGGCTTATTTAATATTACTTTAATAAATTATTAATTTCTACATTTGACAGAACATTATTCAGCTTACAAAACCCAAATGTACAATATTTTTATACATTTGAATCTGTAAAGCCAATATGGATATTATTATGTTCATTTATTTGCATTAACAATTCATCTGACAAGACTTCAACAGCTTTTAGAACTACCGCACACTACTTATATATGTAATGAATAAGAATATTCTCTTATCTTTAAAATAAACCCTCTTCAACGCCACCTAATTTTTAATTAAAAACACTTTTAACTTACACTCATTATCTCTATTTAAATTCTAGTCTAAGAATAACTGCAACTTTAACTGGAAGAAGTCCGGATTCAACCTGTTGTAGCGATTTTTCGACACATAGAAACTCGCCGCGATGTTTTAATGCTCCTTTTCACAATGTAATTCCTTTCCGTTAACACACGCTGCCTTTTCGAGTAAGTTTCATTCCTGACCAAGGAGTGGACTTTACTTTTAAAGATACATATTATTAGATCCGTTATTTTCATACTATCTGTGTTATAATCTTTAAAATAGATAAATAGAAATTGGAATAAAGTATTGATTGGATCTAGGACTGCCTGCTTATTCAAGATATTTGCTTTACTCTTCACGTAACGAAATATCATTACATATATGTGAAAATCTTCAAATTTTGGGTGTTTGTAGAGGCATTGCAAGAATTTTTCATAGACGATTAATGGAATTTCTTCTTTATTGAAGCGCCACAAAGATGTTTAAATAATTTTATCATGAATTATATTTACGAGTCCCCGCCATGATCATACTGACGAACAACATCGGCCATGTGTCGCTTGACAGTTCAAGTCAGAGCAAAAAAAGGGCAGTTAACAATGCGCAGAACGGTTATATAGTGGAAGAAGGGGATTTTCCCGAAAGACCCGTGACTCGAAATGGAAGTGAAAGTATGCTTATCACGATGGAAGTGGAAGTAATTAAAAATGAAAGTATTAGTAAGAAAGAATTAGTAAAATAATTACAGCAAGTTAAGAAATTAAAATATTACATATATGTATAAATTATCCATATTATTGTTTCTAATTCGTACAGATAGTATTCAGAATAAATATACATATTATTCAGCATACGTATATTATTCCGAATAATTACTACACATTATTATTATCCGAAATTATACATATATAATTTCGGAAATTTGATTTAAATAATCCATGACGATTAACTTTGCAGACACATTCTAATACGTAAATATGGAAAATAAATTTCATCCAGTGGTTTCGCTGATTGAAAGGAACTTTTCGTCCGAAAGAAAGTTCGGAGCTCCTCGTCCCATCCCTCGAACAAAAATGTAAAAGAACGGAAGTCTTGATTTATTGTTTCGTTTGAGCCGGGAGACCGTTGGAATGGAGTCTTTTATGACACCATCAGCACTTATTACTGATTCGGGGATCACTCGCACAAAGAAAATGACACGGTATTTCAAATTAGGCAATTTGCCAATAATTCCGAGATTCTTCCTTTTCTTCAGACATTTCGGAATTACATGTCAAACGGATTCAGTGGCCATCTTTGGTCCAATAAGTGGTGGTACGTCATAGCCCATTGTGTAATGGCTTCTATAAAAGTAATGTTTCTTAAGTAGTGCTTTAAGGAAAGAAAAACTGAAGATTTGATGTGTTGGCAAAGAAATGTGGCTCTAGAAACAAGAAGAACATAAATACGGGGGATTTTCTCAATTGTGTTTTTACAATATCTGAGACGAAATCTTCAGAAAATTCTAAAGCGTGAAGATTTAAATGAATGTGTTTAAAGTTTCTCAAATGAATCTATAGAAAACTTACTGAAGACAGAGAGATAAGAAAAACAATCTTTTTCATATAAAAGAAAAATATATTTCCAAATTCAATTTTTATTTCTGAGACATAATTTCGCTCAATTTTCATTACAAAAGGATTTTTTTGCAGTTATTGAGTTATGTGCATATTAAAGTAAAACATCAAATCAGAACGTTTTAGAATCAACCTGAGGGAAAAGTGGAGGGGAGAGAGTCGAAAATCAAGATTTTCCCACCAAATAATGAAAAAATTAAACTATTACTAAATTATTATCAGATTACCAGGTGTGTAGTGGAGCCGGAACGCACAGGAACGGCGTTCTGGCACTGCTTTTTTCCCCAAGATAAATAAATAAGAAAAAATTGTGGAAGCGTCTTTAAAACAGTTCGATTTTTGTCATCCAGATTAGAGCGTTCCGCTACTGCTTTTAGAACGTTCCGGTATTGCTTTTAGAACTTTCCGGCACTGCTTTTAGAACTTTCCGGCACTGCTTTTAGAACGTTCCGGCACTGCTTTTAGAACGTTCCGGCACTGCTTTTAGAACCTTCCGACACTGCTTTTAGAGCCTTAGAGACACTGCTAATTTTGCGACTACTCACTATTTATATACTACATATAAGAAAACATTAAAAAAATGATGGCCTTGTAGAATTCGTTCACAAATCAGGTATGGAATAACGACAGTAGTTGACACTCGCAAAAGCGCAAAATATAGTTGATGATTAAAACCATTAAAGGGAAAATATCTTTCAAAATAAGTACATAAAAGTCTTCTATTGATTTACTACGAAGTTTTCTTCAGATATCAAGGGTTGAGAATGAATGCAATGGTTCCTTTAACCTTTTATTTCCCGACGGTTCTTAAAAGCACTAATTAATCACGCTTATATCTTCGTAATTTGACCGTTTTTGCTGACAGCATTCACATGGACACGAGGAATGTAGTTCCGACAGCTAGCGGTAGATGGCAGATGAAGACAAAATTAAATTTTTTAACTGTTAATCAAATTAATTAAATTATTTTGTTTAATTAATAAAAGTTTTTTCATCTTTCCTGGGGTTATTCTACATTAAAAAGTGTCTAATGATGCCAAAATAAAATTGAAAAGTTGCTGATAAGTTGATTCGGTAAATAAAGGATTAATTGCAACGGGAAATGGGATTTCGTGAAGAAAACAGAAACAATCAGCATTCAAACTTGGTGGCGTGAGTTCTAGGAAATAATCTGGCAGCTTTTCCAAGACGGATCAAAATTAGAAACAGGTTTCAAAGGATGAAAGCAGTCATCAGAACTATAAAGAAAAACATTTATACCTATTGTGATCGAAATTAACACCTTACTTGTATGGAGAACAGACTTTGTTTTCAATCAATCTTACCAGTTCATTTTGGGCTCAGTCTTTTTGTCCCCTCTTTCTATATATATATGCATGTTTCTTGATTTGATCGTACAAATTGTAAACCATAATAACATAGTAATGAATTAAAAGGTAAACACATTC
>BGPR01034869.1:0-16257 GCA_013235015.1 Araneus ventricosus
TTCCTTAATTTTTAATTAAGTGAAATTTTAAGCATCTTTTAGGCTTTCAAAAGGTGAAGGTGACCTTTCTCTTTTCTTAAATAAAAGTTTGACTGAAATCAGTCCAGTGGTTTATGAGGAGATGTGGAACATACATACATATACACAGTGACTTTTATTTAAATTAATATAATTATTATATAATTATAAGATAAAGATTACTGGCATATAGTATGAGCCATGAAAAAGGTTTTAGTGAAGTTTTGTAACAATTAATTTTTAACTTTAATTAAGTAGATAGTTAATTTTAATTAATCAAATAATTTTAATAGTTAATTTGATAATAGTTTTTTTGACAGAATACTTTAATTTCATATTTAACTAAACATGGCGGGACCATGATTTGTTTAATAAAATCAATATAAAGTAGCCAAAAACGATAGATATTTAAATAAGAGTTTCCTTTATCCTTTTTACTATTGAAAAATATCTCCTTAACTTTAAAATTGTTTGGGATTTTCTGTCTGAGTATTTGGTTTTAACCGTCAATGGAGATTTAAATTTACTGTTCAAATTGGATGCATTCATATCCTATGCTTTAAAAACACGTATTAAATTTGCCACACACAATGTTTAATAATTTTATTCTCTTTTATGTTAAGAATTTAGTGACTATTATCTCTGTAAACAAGGAGTTCTATAAATGAGCCCATTTTAGTAGTATTTAAGTGTTTCCATGTCATGTGATTTTACCATATGACAAAGTAATGTTCGCACAATTATATTGTAACCTAGATTAAATAAATTAATTTTTAAATCTAGAGTCTTTTTTCATTCGTGCCAAGAGTCAATTTCTTGTTACTGTTTCAAATAGGCTGGCTTAATGTTATCTAGGAGATATTTGCACTGCTGAGATGTTTATTTCTTTATGACTCCTACCTGTTGAATGATTATGTGTTGAGATATAAAAAAATTGACCAATGTACTGACCGATAAATCTATCATAACTTTTTGGAATGAAAAATGGAATGATAAAACCTTGATATAGCAAAAAATTAAATGACTTGAAAGCAGAATCACAGCGTAAATATTGCAATGCGTAGAAACAATAAAGTCATAGGCTATGTCTGTATTGATCAATATGTAATATTTCATGACTTTTGTAACATTAACGTAAAGGAATCTACCTTTGCCTTCAAGCTTGCCGAAAAGGGATTTTTTTTGTATATATTTTTCTTTCTTATTTTTCCCAGAAGGTATTTTGTACCTTTTACTTCTGTATAATTTTGTTTCCTTGATTATTGAAATTTTGATTTTCATTTCTTGTCTGAATTCAGTACGATTGTTTCCGTTTGTTTTCTTCTGTTAATTTTCTTGTTTACTTTTATTTTAATTTTTTGTCTTAAGAATTGTCTTTCAAAGTCTGAATTGTTTTGTATACTTACTTCTTACTTCTTCTTACTCGTGTTGAACATTTGTGGCGCACGAGGAGTATGTCATATTCAGTAATAAATAAATAAATAAATAACAAATAAAAGTCGACCAAGTCGATATTATTTAACTAAGAGCATTAAGTAGTATATTTAACATAGTTAATTATTTATATTAATTTCCAACAAGAACAGCTTTATTCACAAAAGTTAAATTATGATGTTAGTTTCTTTTTCCGTTTCATAAATTTAATATTCATCTTTTTTTTGATATATATCGTCTTGACTCTTAAAATTTCTCATTGAGAATAAACATAAATTGCATGAATTCATTCCTTTAAGGGACGTTAATAATATTCTTGATCTTTTCAATATTAAACTATGTTTCTCTATAGCCATTTGCTTCTCAAGATATTTTAAATGAAGTTAAGGAAACGTTTATTGGTATAAAAAGTTACTGTATTGAATTCGTAAAGTTGAATTGAGCTTAATTTTATAAAATAATATCTTTTTACCACTACATATTTGTATTATTACCTTTTTGATTACGATGATATCTTATTTATGATTTACGTTTCTATAAATCGTGAAGGAAAAATTGCGAAAAAAGGGCTTGGCTGTGAAATAAAACGCATTGTAAAAGTTTATCTTTGGCTTTTGATATTTTTCTACAGTGATTCATTGTTTTCGAATTTATTCTTGCACCTTCAACCAACTCAGAATAAATAATGAGAGACAGTTTCTCTGCTGGAATGAAAATGTCTCTCATTACTGCACTAGTTTTGTCGAATTAATTGCATGATCCAAATAAAAAAAAATATTAAAACCTTGTTAACTGCATGAATTGTAAGGAAAAATATGTCTATTTTATAATTAATTCTTCGACGAAAGTTCGCTGGTGAAAAATTGACTTAGAAAGCAAGAAAATTACAGAAAATACATACCTTTAGCCTTCTTTATTTAGAACATCGTCTCATAAAAAGCAGTTCCCTATTCGATTACTACCAGTGTAATAAACGAATTTGTTTTTCAAAAAATGATTTTAATGAAATGAATACTGAAAATAGGTCACTCACCTGATCAGCAGAATTAATCGGTCTACTCGATGAAGTCATTGGATCGCAGTATCGGAAATAGGCATACAGAACTAAGCCACTCAAACAGCAAAGGAGCTGGAAGCTCACAATCATAGCGGTGCTTATGTAGGTTGCACTAAATTAGAAGTGTAAGTATGTAAACAGGGTGCCCCAAAACAGCAAGAGTTTATTTCCTTAAGTATTGCCCTTAGAAATGTACTTTCAGCTACAAAGCTTCATTAAATAATATGGGCAATTATATAAATATATATATTTTTTTCATTGGGGATTAAATTAAAATCTTTAAAAAATTATAATGCTCCCATAGCATAGTTTAGTTTAATTAGTTAGTTTTATATTAACGTCCGCTTTGAAGCAACCCGAGGGCAATATTGGGACGAACCTCGTAATTTTGAATCACGGCCAGATGACGAGGACGACACCTGAGCTGGAATCCCCCTCTCCAAACTTCAGCACCACACCAGCGGGAGGACCCCATAGTGTAAGAGTGTTGATAACTAAATTTTTCACTTATTCGTATCTATGAGCACAAAAATTTTGACGCTTCCATCTGCTAAACTTACAGAAACATTAAAAGGCGAATTTATTGAATTAGACCCCTTTCTCTTGCCTCTGGCTGTTGTTTGATCGAATCCGTTGATAAAGAATTCAGGTATAATACACATATTACAATAGAATATTAAAAAGATGGTAATAGGAAGTAATAATGCACTTATTAACTCTTATTTAAATTAAAGATGGTCAAATAATATTTTAATAGAAACATGTAAAAAAGGTTTTCAAAAGGTGCACCTTTCCTACATATTCAAAAAGTCAGTGGCAGTGGTGGCTCGTCTGCTCAGAAACGATCAGTGACACAGATATATTATTTCAAGGGAATACAATTGAAAAGATTTTTTTAAGAAAAAAGGTTTAAGTTTAAATTACCCAAATTTACAATTTTAATTATCTGAATTCTTTTTCAGAAAATTACCTATATATGCTTTTTCAAAGAGTAAATTCTAGCAAAAAAAAACGAATACTTATTAATCAACTCCGTTTCCACCGATGTAGCATTAAATAGAAGTCGAAACTCAAAACAGTGAATGAAAGAAGTCGAAGAAAAGCAAATCAAGAGAGCGAAGGCGAAGCTACTGTAGAAGTGAGAGAAAAAAAATCCAAATCTCCAAAATTATTTGGAGAGAAGCTTCATTGTATGATTTTTTTAAATTAGTTTTTGTTCTCCTGAGAAACAGTTCGAATTTTTATTCATAGATGGAGTTACTGGATATCTTCTAGATCGTTGATTGTTTTGTATCTATAGCGTCATTTTTCTGCTTGGCTTGCTTCTGAAAGAAGGTAAAATTTTTATCTCTTTCTTCTGATTATGGATTGGAAAAATTTTGGATTTATGTTCTTTATTTTGTGGCCGGACAAGATTCAGACCACAGGAAGAAATAAATTTTGACTTTTTGTCATTCCTTTCCACAGAAAATCTTGTTCCTTTTTGAACTAAAAATGGCGTGTGGTTTCTGATGAGTGAGCCATTTTAGTTCCTTTTCATTTTGAGTGATTTCTTAACAAATTGTTCTAAGTATTGGTAAACTTTTGGTTTTTCTATAGTTCTTGTTGTACTTTTAAAAAAATTTCTGTTGAAGCAATTACTTTTTACTGCTGCGTTTGCACGCAGAAACGTCTAATGTTTTCATTATTTTTCATTTTATCATTGTTTTCTTTTAATTTATTTTCTTTTAATTTAAATTTCTATTATTCATTGTATTGATTCATTTTGTGTTTTCTTTCTCGTTTTCAACACTTTCCCATTTACGTTAATCCTCGAACCCTCACACTGAAAAAGTGCGCATTCGAATAGAAACAAAAATACGTATTCTTAAAATAATTTCAGTGGGTTCTGCAACTCTGTAGCCCGAAAAGATGAGTTAGGCAGCCTCCACTGCCTTGAAGTAAAGCTTAATAATACGCATACTCAATTGCGAGCAAATAATTAAATATTCTTGGTCAGTATTAGGCTACTTTCCGTAGATACCTTAAATTTTGATTTTCGCAAGTTTACGTTTCCTTATAAAGTAGATACCTGCAACTTTCTACTAATGAAACTCAGCAACAGTTTCCTTCACTGGCAAATTTATTTCAAGTTATGACGATTCGATGTTGTGCTACTTGAAAAATATTCCCTATCTGCAGTTTCTCGGTATTGAATAAATTTGCATTTCTATAGTAAATATCTCTATTTAAATTTGTGAATACGGTCAGAAATAAACTTAAATCTGCAAATTTGTCTGACAGATGAGTGAAACGTAGACTGCTTATATATGAGTTTAAGAGGAACATTTTCTAACTAACACTTCTACATTATGAGGACCAAATCAAAAAAATTATTATTATTACTTTTCATTATAATTCTACACTGAAGCCAGCGTGCTTTCGTACTATTGTTCACTTTATTTAATGAAACTTTGTATTTGGAAATAGTTTATGTTTAGGCGCAGTATTTATGGAAATAAACGCTTGTTCCACTTTTTGGGGACACTTTATATATCTACGCAAAAAAATTAAATATTAAATGCACTTGATTGTAAAACACCTTTGTAATAAAAAGCTAAATTGCAGTCACTCTTGTGACGCTAACCATAACTGACTGTCACTGACATCAGAGGCAGTGCCGTTTGAAGTTTTGAATTGCCAGTTGATGCCAAGCGATTGAACGCGAGGTGTCAAACGACCAATTCTCCCATTTTTATGTTCGTTAAATTCGGAAATTATTTGTGTAAACTTGTCCAAAATTGGGAGTTTGTGCTATTGTAGACACCAATGACCTAATATATTTTCGGTTTGGAGTTTTATTCTTATTTAATTTGTAGGATCTCTTTTATTTCTCCGCACGAACACTTAAAATTCGGAATCTTGAACTTTTTCTTTAATTGTCTTTGGAAGCAAAATGAATATAAAACTTCTTAGTTATTTCCATCCGTGATGGGTTTTATTACGCTTTATTATCTTTATGTTTGGAAAACAAAACGTGTTATTATGTATTAAGAATTATTGCGTTATCTTTCTTAAGTATTATTTATTTTGCTTTTAATATGTAATAATCTGTATAAAATTTAAATTTTTCATGATCCATTTCTAGCCTTACACCCTTTGGGGCAGAGTGGATGATAAATAAATACGGGTGGTTCTTCGTCTCTAAAACAGGTTTAAACAAATTAACGTCCCATTTAAAAGTAACACGAAAGTTTTCTTCTTTTTGCAACGAACGTCGTATTTTTCAATTACAGTTTTCTGAAAGGGAACGCACATAAGGCAACGATTCCACTCTAAACTTGAGCACACCTACAACGGCAGGTTTAGCTGTCAGACACAGATTTTGACTGCTGAATGGCCTCGAATCCGCAATCCCCAGTCACTTAGTCGAGACAATACAATTAGTCGACGCGGCCTAGCTCACAACAGGAAAGGCGCATTAACGAACCAGGCATTTCCAAAATCAGTGAAGATTTTAGTTTCATTTCAGACCATGCATTCTGTGATGAAAATTTCATGCACTGGCGTGCACTACGAAGTCTAAAAGTATATTCCACAGTCTTAAAAAAATAATCTGTAATATGGAACGTAAATTTATCCCCAAAATTCTTTTCTTCTTCTCATTCATACTAATCCTAATTTCTTTTTCTGTTGCCTGTAGTCAGTGGCGGCTCGTTCATTAGATTCAGCTGCAGAACTCCCTGAAATTATATTAAAAGTTTGTTTTTCAGGTTTTTTAAAAATCCTATTTAGTTATTATTTCTCATTAAAAGATCGATCAGCAACAAAAAATGGACGAAAAGTAGTGGAAAACGAAGAAAGAAGACAGAAAATGCATCACTAAGCAGAAGATACACAAGCCGGAGCTACTCAGAATCAGCTGCAAGATCAAAATTCACTCCACTACGCAGAGAGTGTCGAGTGACGGAACCAATATTTCCTCCTCATTGAGCTGCAATGGTCGCGGTCCTTGGCTCAAGGCCAACTATGTGTGATGCTTCTTTTTAACTCTGTCACCCGGAGGAAGACCTTTGCTATCTTGATTTATTTTTTCTTCTCTTTGTTTCGTTCTGCTGTTATTTTTGTGGTTTAGCTTTCACGTTCTCGATGGAAACTCATTTGTTTTACTAAATATTCGTTTCTTTATTAGAAATCAGTCTGGGAAAAAAGATAAATTGATAATTTTCTAAAATACAATTCAGATAATTACAGTTAAGAATTTTGTGGTATTTAGAAGTAAAACTGTTTATTTTTAAGTCCATTTTTAAATACATTACTATTCTTTGAAAACACTGCTTGGTTTAGAGTTGAAGAGACGCCACTGCCTGCAGTGTAATAGACAAAGTTATTTTGATTGTTCTGTCATGTTTTTCTATCTCTTTAACATCCAGACACTATTCATATTTTACTATTACTTATATATTTGTTAACACAAAAAAAATAATGAAGTTTTCGTCACATATGTACACAATTATATGTTTTCCGAAATAAGGAAATTTAGATAATGTTGCACCAAGCAGAAGAATATTTTATCTAATAAATTACTTATTGATTAGAAATAATAACATTAATGTAATGGCTTTAAATGAGTAATAAAATTAACACCGTGCAGTGAAATTAAATCTAATACATCTTGATTTTATGTTTGTGATACTTTATCAAATTAATTCATAGTTTTATTAAAATATGTTACGAAACCAGCATTTGTATTGTGCCCACATTTGAGAACACTGATATTTGACGCAGAAGGGAACCGGAAAGACGATGAGACGAAAGCTATGTCCGGTGTGTTGCTAATTGTTCAGTGATTAGTGTGCATCTTTCTTTTGTTAATTCGGAAATGTGCTACAAATGACTTATTAATGACTAATAAATATAATACACTGCCGGAAACTGTACCAAAAAAAAACTGTAGTCTGGGATTAGATAGAATCTACCGTCATTTTAATCATAAGCAAGAGCATTTGTCCTGAACAAAACGATTCCTGGAGCCGCAGAGCTGATCGAAACACGAAACTATCTCAGAGGAATCGCCAGCGTGTAGAAGATGTTTATCACGCTGCAGAAGTTACTACACTACTAGACATCATTTATTACTGAGTGCATCTGTGCCAAGCAAGAGTCTACTCGCCAGTAGAATCATCTTCTGCTGGTATTCGAAAGACGCACGGTTCTGGGGTCACTAGCTTAAAGGTCAACGAAGAGGTCATCCATATTATTTCCAGATGAACATTTCAGCTAGAGATTGGGATTTTAGGCATATGCCATACTGACAATGAAACATGCTGAAAATCAACACTCTGACACTAAGACTGGCAGCTGTACCCACCATCCTAAATGAAAACTGTTCCTTAGAAAGTCTTTCTGCATGGAGCTGGTCTAATCACCAAGCCTAACAACCAGCGGTCAATTATACTCGTTCTTTCGTGCCAAATAAACTCGGCAATGGTCCACAGAACGTGCATTAAAAGTTCCACGACACAATCAATTTGTCACTAGTTGGCCTGAAGTTTACGTCATCGAGAAAATCTGACGTTTCGGAAATGTTTGTCCAGAGTAACGTGTAATGTCAGTAGTCTAGTGTAATTGGACGCCCAGATTTATGGACGAATGAAAGGAAACCACAACAGAGGATTTTCAACTCTTATGTTATCTAGCCTGATATCAGGCTCTTGACCCGTTATCAAAGCTGACAACAAAAATAATATAGTAAAAATTTTTTCTTAATGAATTTTTTCCTCTGGTTGAAGTTGAAATCTTATAAAGTTTTTCATAACAGTTTCAAATCCATTTCATGAGACGCAATTAATAGCAGTATAATTGACATTTATTTAATGCCTTTATCTCGTTCCGCTTTATGTCATTTTTAAGAGAAAAAGCTATACTTCCTTACATTCTTGATCGCTTCACATTCCTTAGGGTCATAAGTCTCTGTACTTGCATTTGATCTCCTCCGAAATTTGACATCATAATAATCATTCCTTTGAGAAAGATGTTGACTATCGTATACTGTCTATCCAAGTTGAAAGAGAATCTAATACACACAAAAAAAGATTAAAATGCTGAATTTTTTTTAATTCATGGTAAATTGGGAGATTTGATAAATAGTAGTTTCAGGTCATGTAAATATATTACATTAACATATTTAATAGTCAAAAAACAGTTAATTTTAACAGTTAATAGAAACATATTTTCTATAGAGTAGAATCTAAGCCAGGTCGATTAATTGCCGTATCAGCCGAAGGAAACCATTCTAGCAAGTATTATAGTAAAGTTATTTTTAGTTTTTTCATATTGTTTTCATAATCTTATTTTAAATAATATTTAATTTTTTTAATAAAATTAGGTTTCCATCTTCATTCTGTTGTTTTGCATAAGCTGTGTTATTTTTCGATTACACTGGTCTACAAAAAAATTTTGTGCCGTGGGATGTTTTAGATTTTGATTTTGTGCCGGGATTTTGATCTTACAGGAATTTCCTACACGTTAGAAGCATGAAGTTGTTTTGCCCATCAGCGCTTGTTTGTAAGATATGACAGTAGCGTTATTTACGTAAACACTTTAATTAGGTTCAGGTTATAGGTGAAATTAAAACCTTTAACTTTACAAATTTGATTTGAAAACACTTTAATAAAAAAAAAAAAAACTAGCAGAATTCCTCTAACTCTACAATAGCTAAAATAAAATTATAAAAGAATCAAATAAAACAAAAGGAAAAGCTTATTTCTGTCCATCTCCGAAAGCTTCTTCTGTTTCATTTTCTTGAATGAACTTTTTCTACACAGCCTCTTTTGCAATCTATAGTAATCGCCCATCATATGAGTATCCCATATGTCGTGATATAAGTTTCAATTGTCTTTTGTCCTGATGAAATGATTTCCCATTTCTGCCATTAGCCATCTCAAAGTTTCTGGGAAATGGCTCTTGAATTTAATAATTTTTCATGTTCATATTGCAAACAAGGTCTCTGAAGCTGCTACTTAAATCAATATAATTTTCAGTCTTGTCGTTGCCTATAAAGTTCTTGACAGCGAGTACAAATGAGCCTATTCTGAATTATGAAATGCACGGAAATGAGGGCCGCTCTCTGGAGCTGTCTGCTGATGGGGATTATAAAAAAATTTATATATAATTTATCTGGTGTTTCATCCCAAGAACATTTTTGTTCTGTGTGTAAAGCAATGGCTATCCTGAACAAGAAGTTTCATGAATAGCTTCATTAATCCTAGATTTATATGTAGCAGAGGCAATATGATTCTGCTTGACACGAGGGCTTTTCTTAATGTTCACGAATTGCATTTCTTTTCTCCAGGCCACACTTTCTTCTCCAAAGGTCTTGTTTGGCTTTGCTATCCCACAAGTAAAATAAGTGAGGAAATAAATGCTCTAGCTGTCCAAGGAGAAAGTTAACCATTTTTAAGTCAACAGAAATTACTCATTTATGTTCCTGAAACTGAATCTTCTCCATGAGCAAAGCAATGGTATCATATTCTTCTTTCATTCATTACACGATTTCCTGTGTAAGAACAGATGATAATATTTTCTTTTTTTATTTTCATGTTTCATTTCTTTTGAAAATTGTTAAAATTATGGAGGATTTAAGAAGTGATTTACTTGAAGATATATTTGTTGAAGGAAATTCAGCACTTTACTGTGCGGCGAGAAAAGAAAATCTCTGCGAACAAACGAGGAGTCGGTAACTGAAAGCATTGTGCACGTGGTGAGCAAGATAATGCAGTGACGATATGCCGCAAAATGGATATTGATAAGGACTGCCTGGAAAAATATTAATATGGAGTAAAAGTTTTAACGTTTCTGTGTATTAATCTGATAATATTGAAGATATTATTCCCAGAGAGTTGGTTGCTTGCGACCGCTTGAAACCAAATTTTCCAACTGCGGATTTAGTCTTTTAAGGTACTGATTCTGTGAGGGAGGCATTTAGTGGCGTTTTGGAGCCAACTCTTTACAGCTGCAGTACAGGGATGTTGCCATTTTAAATCTTTTAAGGTAGGCTCCAATGGACCGTGGTCAGTGAAAAAATGATTTCTTTCTCCTCCATGGGCTGTTGGTCTTGGACATAAGGAATAATATTGAAGATGAGTCTACTCGTTTCACCTTCCTCCCATTCTTTTGCCATCTCTCCATCATTAGTTTCCTGAAATGGGCCTTGATATGGGGCCTGGCAGTTGCGTCGTTTTGTTACGGAGAACTATTTAGTGAGGCCTGTTTGTCCAACATGTCAACTGCTTTTTACCTTTCTCTGATAGATGCACTTTAATCTAACTGAGAAATATATTTGGGTATTCTGTTGGTGATAATTTGTTTTTTTATTGCTGGTCTTGGGGTTAATTTGAGCCTTGAAGGCCGTGATTGCCAATAATATATGAATGAGAATGGGAAGGAGTTTATTATTATCCCTCCTTGAGAGCGCTAAGTTCAGCTTGAAAGACTATGTTGTCATTTTCAACTTGGCAGACCATTCATAAATTAGATTCTGCCCTTAAAATGCAAGAGCGTCCCAAAACGCATTTTTCTGTTTTGGAACCGTCTGTGTGGATTCTAGCATACGGTGCTGGTCTCTGCTGTCTTGAAGAGAAATTTCGTTTGCTGAGAGTGTTTGGCAGGATGAGATGTCTATCCAATCGCCTTTTCTTCGATTTCTTCCGGTTGAAGTGTGATGATGTCTGAGGAAGTGGTATTCTATTCTGCAGAGGGTGGTAACTCTACTTTCAAATTAAAGTTGGATATGGAATGGGACTATGTACCAAAATGAACCTGCAGAGCTGCTGTGCCGTTCTATAAGCCCTGAGATAGCAAGGACGAAGCTGCGTTGAATGGATGAAAGTGTCTTGACCATTCGAGATGGTGGATTCAGACACCGAGCAGCAGAGATGTGCCAGCATTTTCTAACCACAATTTGTAAAGAATATTTTTATTTGGAGAAATCCTCCAGAACTTTCTTGCGATTCTTTGTAGATTTTGGAAATATCTGATCCGCTTTTCAAGACGAAGTTCACTGTCAAATTTCAAAGTCCAAAATTAATAAAAATTCCAATTAATTAAAAATTAAGCAAGATTTAGGTGTTTTCCAAACGATATCTTCCGAAACTGTTATATCACAAGAGAGATTTTTATTAATCATTTTAAAGCCAAAGACTGCATTTTCAAAGATACTACTTTCATTCAGTTGTGACTCACTGTGTTAGTTCACTCCTAATTTTCACAAATTTTAAATGCATTTTATTGCTTTACCTGAAGTTTTATAATTGTGGAGCTGATATACCCGGTGTTGATCGGGTTAAGAATTCTTTCAAGTCTAAGTATTAATAATACTTTAAAATTAATATAACAATTTTTCTCAGCAGTGTCTTTCCTTGATTTTGGTCGCCCATCCCTCGTGTTGTCTGACCCTCAGTCAGCAGTTAAACCCTTTCTTCTTTTCTCTCCGTAGTTTGAACCACTCAGAACGAATCTAGTAATCTCTGTACTCCATTTTCCCTCCCCATCATTGCTACGTTAACAACAGAAGCTCTTTCATGTCTTGGTTTATCGCCATAATCCGGGTTACAATTATCTTCTTTTAGTGTTTGTGTAACTGACCGGAAGCACACCGTATAGTGTCTCTTCTTTTCTCCTTAGGTCCTTTCCCTCTGGTAGGAACTAGATCTGCAATCTTGAATTATTTTACAAGTTCGTTAGGACCATTTAAAAATTTGTAAAATTAAATGAAACATCGAATAGAGAACGTCATTGAATTGCAATGCAAACATATTGAAAGAGGTTCATGTTGCTAAATAAAAGCAGAAATAAAGATTCTGCCTTTCTGTTAATAATCAAAGAAAACAATATTTTACTAGAGGCTCTTCCCCTGCTCGCTACATATTAATTAAATAGGAGGATTGCTTGCAATCCTCCCAGGTTTTCTATGAAACTGCTCGCTTGCTCGATACAGTGAAGACACTGCATGTCCAGCACAATTATTGTAATATATATATAGCTGAATAGCTGATTTTATTCTGATGCTTTAACTTAAATAAGCACAAAATAAAATGTAAATTTTCAATAAAGATATTTTTCTTCAAAGATTATTCTAAAAATTAATTCTAAAAACAAATTAGATATAATATTAGTAATAAAGAGATTGTGGTGTGACATCTAGCACACGAACATAAAAGCACAATTATTAATAAATAAAAATCTTAAGCTGATTTCCTTCGATGCTTTCTCACCTTATTCAAGAAGAATGCAATTTTGGCCCTGAACCTATTTTGCAGGTGCAAGGATGGTCTTAATAAAACGCTATTTGTAGGCACGCGCTAATAGAACGAAGGTAATTGTATGGCACCGTGTCAATAGAACGTTATTTGCAGGTATTGTGCGTTTGAATAAAACGTTATTTCTTTTGTGCTGCACCAGTGGTGCCATCTGCTTATGAATTAAGAAGAAATTGTTAAAAAATTATATTTATAATAATGAATTCCTCAATTAAAAAATTTAAAATAGAAAATAATTAAAATAAAAAATTACTTTTAGTTCACTAATGAAGTAGTGTTTTTAAAAAAGTTTTATTATTTTCTTAATTTAAAACATGCTTGTAAATTGGGAGATGGAATTTATATTAGAGTTATTTAAACTTCATCGGTTAATATACCATATTTGGAAAAGAAATAAAATCTAGTAAAAAATTTATTTTTCCATAGTTTTAGGAAAAGGAAACAAAATCTCATAAAAAAAAATATTTTTCCATAAGTTTTAGGTAGAATAAAATCTAGTAAAAAATAATTGTTTTCCTATTAATTTTTGAAAAATATTATCTTGAAACTTAAACTATTCAAAATATTAGCTCATGCGGGCAAAGAGATTGAGCGATGAGTGCTTAGGATTTGTAAGAAAATTGTGTAAAGATTTATTGAAGTTTTTTTAATTTTCAAGGATTAAAAATAAACGATTTAGCGTTTATAATAATTAAATGAGGATATAATATGGGGAGGCAGAAGACAGTAATAATGGTGAGGAAAGCACTCGAGAAAAAAGTTTACACCGAGGACCAAACCCGAACATTGAATTCGCCAGCAAAGCCTGGACAGCTCACTATCGTAACTCACGGCTGGAAGGAAACAGGATATTTTCTTATTTCAACTGCCATTTTATCTAGTCTAAATTTCAGGATTACTGAATTTTGATTGAGGGAAATGGGCTTGATAAATTTATTTGTGTTTCTTGATTCATCTTTTTTTTTTAGAAAACCCAAGTCGCTGGACTTAAACTATTTTGACTTTGCCTGAACGTTTCTAGCCTTTATGTCATCTCCTCACTTCTTTCGAATCATTTCATCCAAAGTTCCATTATATTGTAAGAAAAGCATTGTAAACTCTGCATCTTTAAACTCTATTTTTTTTCGAGAAAAAGTTATCTTACACCACAACGAAATAGTAACAGGCTGTGCTATGAAGTTAGATCTACATGGCCGAGTGCCATGGTTTTGTTTTGGACAATGACGATGCCATCAACAAAGAGAATAACCCCTTTTTCCGCCACGTCCATTTCCGCCTTAGCATTTTATATATATAGATAATAACTTTACAGAGTTAAAAACGTTGGAACTAAAGATTATAAAACAATAAATTGGTTTTGAATTAATTGCAATAACAGAAAACATTGTTACGAACTGGATATTGGAATACATTTCGAAATGCTTATTAAAATTAGAGAAAAAAATAGCAATTAAATTTAATAATGAAAAGAAATTTATTAACCTTTAAGGTGGTTATATAATTAATCTTCCTTCAATATATATTTCTATGTATATTTTAGCAAAAACTGAGAAAAACACCGAAAATCGGTTGATTTTTGTATATTTAATAAATATTTTAAGAAGAAATACTTATTGAAAGTTGAAAAATTAGACTGATCCGAAATGGACCCCAGACAAGGCCTACTCAAATTTCATGTACGATAATAGTCACCGTTTAGAAGACTCTTGTAACAGTTAAACTTGTAAACATTTTTTTCTCCCTGTCCTCTCCTTTCGATAGGAACCGACCAAAAAACCTTCAAAGACTTAAATACATTCATATGGATCATTTCTAATACCTTTTGGAAATTAAACAAAACATCTCATAGAGAGAGTACTAATCCAACTGCAATATAATCGAAGTTATTGTGCTCAGTAATTGATTACTAAGAATTAATTTTAGCTGGGCGGCAAATGCACGTGGAATGAAGGATTTCAAAAAAACAGTAAATTGGTTGACTTATTTATGGACGAAGTTTTCTGTTTTATTTTATTTACATTAAAAAAAACCTGGTTTTATTTTGCAAGGATTTTGAATTTCGCTTGAAAATTCCATTGACTTACATTACTTAAGGAATTAAGTGAAGTTGCGGCATTTTATTGTAAATAAACAAGCAGAAAACTCATCCATAAGAATAGAAAGTATTGTTAAAAATTGCGTTAAAATTAAATTAAGAAATGTCTGTTGCAATTAGAGAAAAATTGTAACGCATTGGAATTAGTATCATTAAAAAGATAATTTTTGCTCTTTAAGATGGTATAAAAATTATTTTCGTGCCATACATATTTTAAAAGTTATTGGCAGAAAACGTTTAATAATAACGTTAACGTTTAATAATAACGTTAACGTTTAATAATAACGTTAACGTTTAATAATAACGTTAACGTTAAACGTTAATACGGTTAAAACTGCTTAATTTTCGATATTTAAGTAAACGCCTTAAGAATTAATTAATTCTGAAAGTAAAATAATAGCACACTTGATCTAGAAATGTATCCTAGAGTGTCGTGCGCAAATTTCATGTCGCTTTCGTTCACCGTTTAGGAAGAGTTCTTGTGACCGACCGACAGACAGACACATAGACACATTTTTTTCTGTTTTATATTATAGATTTTTATTCAAACCAGTTTTCTCAAATATATCATCCTGTTCGTCTGCCTTTAAATATTTGTTAAAAAAATACTTTCTTTGAATATTGAATCAAAAGCAGAAATTTAACTCTCGCTTTTATTTTGGACTACTTGCCACGTTTATTTGCATGCGCCTTTTAAACACTGCTTTTATTTTCTGTATTTGTTGCCACACGTTGTAATTTCTATTTAATATGATGTGTCGTGTTTAGAAAAGCACTTTCCTTCCCTTCGCCTTTTTTTCGAGAAGCTTCCCCACCGGAAATGCCCCCCCGTCAACTCGGAATTCCTAGAAATTCGTGGCTTGCCTCTGACCAATGGCATAAGCTGGGCATCTTTCTGAAGAGGTGCTTGCCGTTGCTAGAGGACAGCGGATTTGGCTGTGAAGAGTGAAGGACGTATCCAGTTAACGAGGAAAAATGTGTAAAGATAGGACGTGAGAATAACAAAACAAAAAAAATGTAGTTTTTCCTGGGTTGTTTCAACCACGGCCGGTGGGGGTCGTTGGCCCTGGCCGGCGTGGAGAGGAGTACGCATCGCCATAGCAGACATCTGTGTCGTTGAGGTATTGTTTTTTTTATAGCAAAAATTAAAATCGGAGGATTGTTTATTCGATTCTTCAAGTGCAACAATTAATTCAGCCTAATTTCACCGAATTTCATAGGCAAATTTAAAGAAACCGTCATAATAATAATGGCTAAACGGTGAAACCCTTTCATTTATGGTCATGAGCATCGAGACATTACAAAATGTCAAAAGTTTTAGGTGGTGAATAAAATGAAAGTGTGAATCGGAAATT
>BGPR01034872.1:5472-16256 GCA_013235015.1 Araneus ventricosus
CAACCCCAACTCCCAACCCAACCGGGGGTACCAGAATAGACCCCTTAGAGAGAGAAGAAAAGAAAGAAGTACGGTCTGTAGGTCCTCTAAGCATTCTCTCCTCGGAGAGACTTCAGTGCCATGTAAGCTGTTGCTGTACCTATAAGATGTAAGACAAGTATCAACCTTGTTAAATGGAAATGTGATCTGTAGATATGTTCTTAAATGTGGTCGTCTAAATAAATGTCTCTTTTAACTTATACAATTCATCATTTCTGAAATGCTCTATCTCATAGAAATTCCAATGCATGCAATAAGCCAGGACGCTTTTAGCTTATTATCCAGCAGCTCTTCGTAACTAGTGTTACTCAAGCTGCCTGTCTCTACTTTACGAGACTAACAAGTGACATTGGCAAACTCGCTTCCTGTGCCTAACAATACTCATCAGATAAATCTTTAGAACACAAACAGACTTGGGCGACATTCGCAAAACTCCAAAAAAATCGCATCCTTTGTAAAGCATTTTCAAGCGCATTTTATCCTTAATCTTTTAAGGAAAGAATACAGAATCCTTGACCCTGGAATGCTCCTGAAACTCTACAGTGCGCGTAAGAGGGCTTATCGTATCCATTCCGTGTTTTCTTTCCTCTCCAGAGGTTGTGTTAACTGTCGCCAGTGGAAGAAAAATGCAAACAAATTTGCAACTTTAGTCCACAAGAAGAAAAGGGATTATATATTTTTAGCTCGTGAAAGAGCATGAAAATTCTCTCTAGTCTAATGAAATTTGCCTGTAAACCACAATTAAATTTGTAAAAACATTCTTAGTATATTAGAAGTTCATAAAAATACGAGTCTGCTGCATTTGTAAACGTGAAAACTGAATAGTCCACTGAACTGTATGGTAGAGTTTCTGAGGGAGTGGGTCTCCTGGTAGCAGAATCTCGGCTTCGGTACTGGAGGAGGGTTTTAAACGAGATTTCAATTTAGACCCAACCAGTGGCGTAGCTGCAGCTTTTGTCGCGCGAACTTGAAACATGTCACGCTTCCTTTTCAAGTTACATAGGGCACAAAAATCTCGAAATAAGAAATAAATTCCAGGAAAAAACACTTTATTAGTAACGCAATTCGCCTTTTGACGTTCTTGATCTCTGCAGATAGGTAGCGAGATCGCGCGTCCATACTTTCCGTCCGGACTTTCATATATCAGCAATTTACAGACAAAAGGCGAAAAATTAGAATTAATTACGTTAGTTATTTTTTAATGTTGTTATATTATTGTTATATTTTTAGTGTTATATTGTGGCTTTCATACATCAGCAACTTACAGACAAAAGGCGAAAAATAGGAAATTAATTACGTTAGTTATTTTTTAATTTTGTTATATTTTTAGTGTTATATTGTGACTTTCATATATCAGCAATTTACAGACAAAAGGCGAAAAATACGAATTAATTACGATAGTTATTTTTTAATGTTGTTATATTATTGTTATATTTTTAGTGTTATTCCAACCTTTATTCCCTCGCGTACCCCTTGATTAGTCTTTATATCTTCGCGTACACCCTACTGTCATATCTTCACCCCCACACACCAACCATCTGTCTATGCAAAGATGTCTTTATCAATGATGTTAAGGGCTTAGGTTAGCCTAAGAGCCAAATGATTCGAAACAAAATTCTGTAGCCTTTTGAATTCCGTATGTTTCCTCGTTTCCGCCATTACCAGCTTCGATTTCGCGTACCCCCATGGCGGTACGTGTAACACAGGTTGGGAACCTCTGCCCTAGGGGATTGAAGCGACCGGTTGTGTCGTTTGCATGGAGCCTCCATGAATGGCCCACCTAAATGGATGGGCTGAAAATTGGAACGATATGGTGCGAAGCGCTACGAATGGTGTGGAAGGAAGCTCTCTTGAATGTCCGGCTTTAAATTAAATCCGTAGAGTATCGAGCATTCTCCCAATGATACGTTTTTGGAAATTTGTTGAGAGGCAGAAAACTCAAGTATCGTCGTCATCATCTGACTAGGATTCAAAATTAGGAGGTTCGTCCCAAAATAGCCCACATGTGACTTCGAAGTGGGACGTTAGTTTAACTAACTATATTTGTAAAGTTTGGTAGAGTTTTTTTTTTTTGCATATCTAACTAGGAATCAGAAGGGTGTCGTTTGAAAAAGGCAAAAAAATAACTTACAAATATGTAAATGAATATAAAGCCAAAAGAAAGCCCAAGAATAAAGAAAGCCCAAAAAAACAAAGATGAACTCAAAGGTAATCGGGAAAAAAAAACAAGGAATCCATTCTAGTCCATTTTTTCAAGGGCTAAGGACTTTATTCGAAATGGATTCAAAATAATAATTGGGAAATTTTTCTCTAAGAAGCTTGCATTACGCCAAATATAGCTTCTTTTAGCCCGAAATTTCCCAGCAAAGGAGATCTGTACATCAAAAAGCATTATTTCGAAAGAAAGAGGAAAAACAAAACACTAACGCTAATAAGATTGATTTAAAAATATCAGCCATCTGGCTTTTTAAAGGAAGCCATCATAAATATAAACTTACCCCATGCCTTGAATAGAGAGAAAAAAAAGAAAAAAATGCCCTCACTTAATCACAAACCCACGCTAACTTTCTTTAAAAAAAAGAATTCAGAAAATTATTAAAGAAACACTAGTCCCATGGCGCCATCTATATTCGAAAAAACAAAACAGAAGAAGTAAAAACATGAATTTCTAGGGAATGTAACAATGCTTACAAATACGTAACAAGTCGAAAAGGCGTAGATTTCACAATTGATTGATAAATATTAGTGCAATACTTGAAATGACATATTATTGCACATAATGAAGACACAGCCGTAGTACTCAAACAACAATATAGATGATGAACACAAAATTCTAGAGATCATACTAGCTAGCTTAATCAGATGCAAGCTATTAGCTAAGCCAAGACGATTCCGTCAGATACCTTTCAGTCTCCTTATCGGTCAGTGAGAAATTTCTAGAATTTTCTTGTAAGGTTCTGCAACTTTGTTATGTCGCGAAATACCAAATGCCACTCAAATTTCTATTCATTTTTTGTCACCAACTTTTCTATATGGGGTAAATGGTCAGTATATATAAAAAGGGTGCCGAAATCCCGTCAATCCTCTATACAGTGTTAAATCATAGCTGAAAATACTTTGTGAATAGTGTTTTAGTGCTTTTTTAAAGACATCGCAGCATATGCTGAACGGCTGACAATAAAATTACGCAAAAATGGGCAATTTGTAATAAACTAAACATAAATAACAATTTAAATGAAACTGATAATTCTTACGGAAACATTCAAGTAAATACTGGGAAGTGGAGGTGAGAGGGTACTACCCGCCCCCCCCCCCCCCCCCCGACTTTTTCCCGAGTCGGAAAAATTTGATGCGACAATCGAACGTAGTATTACATCTCTAAGCCGACGACGTTTGGATAAATATGATTTCAGTCTTAAGGAAAAAATGTGAAATTTTGTTTCTACTTATGTCGGTATATTTGCGAAATATTAACTTACACTTAGTTGAAATAATTTTTTTATCGACAGGGAAACTTACATATTGATTGCGAAATCGGCAAAACTATGTTTGCTGCTGGGAAAAATTATCGTTTCTGCTTCATGTACACTGTTAAAAATTTTGGTTCAACGTTTCACCAAAATATGGTGCATGGATAGTTGTCACCATAGCATGGTGAAACCTTATTCCATCAACTGGTGCTTTGATTGAAACATGGAATGGTAATACATTGAACCATGGAATGGTAATACGTTGAAACATAGAATGGTGATACGTTGAACCATGGAATGTTGATACGTTGAACCATGGAATGGTAATACATTGAACCATAGAATGGTAATACGCTGAACCATGGAATGGTAATACGTTGAACCATAGAATGGTAATACGTTGAACCATGGAATGGCAATACGCTGAACCATGGAATTGATTTACGTCGAGCCATGGAGTGGTTCAACGTATATCCCTTTCAAGGTTCAACATCACTCTAATTGATGGTTTAATAAAAGCACCAGTTGATGGAGTAGTTTCACCGTGCTATGGTGAAATACTAATACTGAAATTATAATACTCATTACTCTTCAAAATCGACATTTTACTATAGATTTTTTCTAAATTTATTTTTATATTGATGATCGGATAGATCATAGTGCTTTTTTAAATATCTATCATTTCTCTAGAGTCAGCATACACCGAATTGCATTATCAATGCGATTAGTCGGCAAACAATAATGAGGGTAAAAACAACAAAGATGAAAATTCGCAATCTTTTACAAGGAAACATGCCGACTGAAAAAAAAAATCAAAATAGAATTTTTTGAAATACACCAAAAAATATTTTCAACATACGAAAGTCATTCTTATTTTATATCTTTCGAAATGTGTATATTAAGCATGAATATTTTCAGCTTGCAAGTAGCAGAAGGAGGTTGCATAGCATGCGTACTCAACCAGTGGTGTTGTAATGGAAGGCGAGGGAAGGTATGTATTGATTTCCTGGACGAGAGTCTCGGAAGAATCCTTATAAATGTTTTTAATGATAGAAAACAAAAATGCCCTTCCCCTTTGACTGTTTTCCTCAGATTCTTATAAAAATGACAGGTATTTTATTTATTTTCTGGAAATTCAAAGGGTTCTATTTATACTGGCACTTTACTAATTGGAACGTTTTTAACTCAAATTTGTCATTAATTCGAAATTTTTTTTCTGGTCCCTTAAATTTCCCATTAATATAACGTGTCTATAATTCGAATACACTTTGGTTAATTCGATGACAAAACTAAAAATTGTAATCATTATTTAATTATGCCCCTACACTGTGTCTTCAGTGATCGTAAGAGAATAATTTTCACAGCCCTTCTGTCGTGTTGCTGTCTTTTTGAATTGAAGACATCAGATTTTAGAAAAATAATTCTATTTGGACGTAGGCACATATAAGACAGACAAGCACATAAAAGATATAGTGCGGTACGTTGCTCTTAGCAGCCACAGCTATTCCAAAAATAGCGACCACAACTAGGCCTAAACATCTCATCTCACCTCTCGAGGTCGTCACCCAAAACTGACTCGTCTACAAAAAGCAACCCTGCACTAGCAAGGAGTTGCGCCAAGCGTCCGATAAACCATCGCCAACTGTAGCCAAACATTACTGCTATACTTACACCTTCATTCCCTCGAAAGTGTAGAAATGTTCGGGAATGGACAAACAAAAGCATAAAAGTGATTTTTTTTTCAAGCGATTAAGAGACAGCAAAAATTTAATGTTTAGAAACTCAGTTTCTGTCCAAAATTTGTTTCCCTTTCGCCTTAAATTTTCCTATTATCTATACTTATAAAAGGCAATGTTTGTGTTTGTGCGTGTGTGAGTGCGTGCGATGTCCAGATGAATCTATCACACTCACAGCCTTGAAATTTGGCACACAGGTAGTCTTAATGGTGACTCAATGCACCTCGAAGCCGGAATTTTAAAATTTAATCAAGAAAATTTTTTATTTAATGTTTTGTGTTGTTTTGGGTCATTTTTGGCACTTTTACGGCTGTAGTACCTTTTCTAATGATTGTTGAAAACAATCAATGCACCATCGGATAGAACAAACAATTTTCGTTCTAATGAAGTTTGTTTTGAATTTCTGAAGGAATTTACTGAATTTTGAGAAATTTCTAAATAATAGTCACTTTTATGGTAATTTTTGATAAAGATTTTTTCAAATTCTCTCATTTGACGTTCTAACAACTCTATAATTTTAATTTTTTTACAGTTTATAACTTTAATGTTTCTGTCGGATTCAAAACAAGAACGATTAAAATATCTTATTCTGTTTTTTTAATTAATTTTTCCCTGATCAGTTCAAACAGTTTTTTCTGCTAACGAGATTTGACAGCGAGAGTTTCTCCGGACGAAAAAGAATGCATTGTTGCAGTTTCATTGGCTGGTGGTGACCTTCCTCGCAGGAGGTAACGTAATATGCTATCTACAATCCGAATCCTTCGGATGACGTCATTACATTTGTGTCATTGTCGAAAATCAATAATGTGTATCTTTTGTTTTCATTTTGTTTTCAAAACTTTTTCGTGTCATTGTGGGTATTTTTTCCCCATTTTGTTGAAGTCCCGATTCCACAGGCAACGCCGTGCGCGTAATGCTAGTCACATATAAACCGCCGAATCAGTATAGCAGTGAAACCAAAATTTTGGCATACTTATGGCAATAATTTTCTTGTATTTTATTCCTAGGTTTAATATTTGCACAAGAATTTTACTAAATCTGCACTTCAGTGCTGTATAATTTTTGAAACGAGCTGTTTCGAGAAGGTTGAAATTGCTTTATAAATAGAGCGAGTTTCATCTTTGTAGAATTAGTTGCTCTCAAACAAAATCTTAAAATGTGATTTTGGGAAGATTATTTTTTAATTAACTTTCTTTGACATGTAGCAACATTTCTAATAAGAACTTCAATTTAAAATTAGGTAGAACGAAATTGAAAAATTAGATGAAATATTGAAGTGTATCTTACACATTCGACTTCATTTACAGTAAATTATTGAAATAAAACATTTTTTTCAAATAAAGTAACAAATCCTGTTAACTGTACTCCCATTCATTTGGTCATTACTGTAAAAATTAATATTGAATGTGGTATTACCGTGATTTTATCATCATTATTATTATTAATTCCCTCTATATTATTAGCAAGCATAATAGTGGAATTCTTTCGGATATGAGGCTGATAATATCCGAAAAAGAAGAAAATTCGTTGTTAGCATTAACAGTTAATGTAACTTTTATCTTTGAAGTCTCCTTCCATCTGTTTTATTTTTAGTTGTGTCGTGTTTCTAATATACTTTGAAATTTTAATTTTCATT
Organism: Araneus ventricosus; assembly: GCA_013235015.1. Classification (NCBI taxonomy): domain Eukaryota; kingdom Metazoa; phylum Arthropoda; class Arachnida; order Araneae; family Araneidae; genus Araneus; species Araneus ventricosus. The sequence continues at coordinate 12,354 of BGPR01034872.1, forward strand.
ATTAATATATGTGACAATGACATTTTGTCTCGCCCTCCTGCCAGTGGATAGCGCTGCAAAGACCTTTGACTTTCCAGAGAAGAAGAGACAGAGTGTGACTCGAGCCTTCGTGCGAGAAGGCTGGTTTGTTTTTCCTCTCACGGAACGAACAAATCTCGCCATGCTTAGCGAGTTGTATATATGTAATCTAATATTAGTTAACCCAGAATAATTCTATGTGGAAAATGTGTGAGCAAATAAATTTCATTTAATTCAACTTTGCCCAACGTTATTTTAACCGTCATTTTCACTTCCTGTGAGCTAGCCGAATAATGGCGGCTAAATATATTGTTAAGATAAAAAGAAACGTTTTGAGGATAAATTTAAAAATCGACTTTCAAATTAGTTACAGTAAATTTATCATTCGAATTTAATTAAAATGAGTAGGCACGTCTGTCTATCTAATAAAACCCGGAATGATATATTTTCTTCTTTTAAAATGTTTCTACCAAATACATGTATGTGTGCTAAGATAAAGGAGAAAACACACTAAACACATAAGAATTGAGCTTAAGGAAGCTTCGAGCTTGATTTGACCTTCTCCTGGATATCTAAAATTATGAGACGTATCTTCACAAGGAATCGCAAATACTTCTAAATTCAGTGGAAAAAAATGTTGGTTTTGTAAATATTTTTAAAGTGGCATTTAAATTACGAAATGTTCTACCTTCAAGTTTCAAAGTTGTTCGTCTCATTGTGAACCTTGTGAAAGATAATTTAGTACATTGAAGACGGTTTTCCACCATACTCAAACGAACATGAATGATGAACATTTGGATTAATTATTGTTGCTCTTTTCTTGAAAAGACATGGTGAGATATACTGGGCGTTCGCGATGTTGTAAACAATTGGTCTCAATTAAAGTTCCGTAAAATAAAGTTTAGACCAAAGTTTGCTTTAAAGAAAACCTCCATAAGATTTATTATTTTTCATAAAAATAATTTTATCTTGATCTAAATTTTTTGTATCTATTTCCATTCACGAATTTTGTTTTATTTACAAATTATTAACTAGCAGTACTCGCACGTCGTTGCCCATGGCATAATGACTTCAACAGAATAAAAAAAGCCCCAAGTTTTGAAAACGGAATCAAGACATATATTTATATAATATTATGTTAAAAATATAAATGAAAAGTTACTATTATTTAAAAATTTCTAAAAATTCAGCAAATTACGTTGGAAATTCAAAAGAAACTTCATTAGAAAGAATATTATCTGCTCTTTCTGAGGGTGTATCTATTTTTTCGTCCTATTATCCGAAACCATGCTATTGAGAAATTAGTGTCGAAAATCACCCAAAACAACACAAAATATTAAATAAAAAAATTTTCTAAATTAAATTTTAAAATTCCGGCTTCGAGGTGCATTGAGTCACTATTACGACTACCTGTGTGCCAAATTTCAAGGCTGTAAGCGCGATAGATTCGTCTGGACATCGCACGCACACACACAAACATTGCCTTTTATAAATATAGATTCTTTGACCTGTTCTCTAACTATTTTCTAAGCTCTTTGATCGTTTATGATACAGCTATGAATCTTGCAGTCAATACAATCTTCCAATTTTTAGTTAAAAATAAAGTTAATAGAAAATGTATTATACTTCTCAATGCTCAGGCTTGCATATTAGACAACATGAAAATATTTGCTCTTTTTCCAAGTCGGCAAAGTTCATCAGTCAAGTCGGCATTTTTAGTGTCTCTCAGCGACTCAGAAATGAGATGTTCGCCACGTCCCTGAGTAAATAGTTAAAAATATTTTATAATTTTTCCTAATATCATGTATAAACCCTCACATTTAATCTTTGAAATAGCTGTCCAGTGCAATTACAGAAATAAATTTGTGCGATAGGAGTTATATAAGTGTCATTTTCAATATGTTCATGCCTTTACCTCTTACTATGTTTGTCTGACTCACTTGCCCTAACTACCTTCGGAATGTGGATTAACTTCGGCTTCTACCGTAAAACGTGCATGCACTGTTAACCGAAATATTTCTCTTGCTAGACAGACAACGCATGTGTAGATTTGCATGCGTATTTATTTATTCACATCCTTTAACAGTAAGAAAATGCCAGCTGAATAGAACAGAAAGGAATAAAAGTAGGTGAAATAAAATGAATAAAAAAATAAGGTATAAGCTTTTATTCAAAATGCATTTAAATGAGAAAATGCGTTTACACATTATAATTTCGTCAAAATGAACTCAAAAGTAAAAAATAATTTTTCTGATTACAATAAAATGCATGGTTCGAATAAAAGCGTGGGCGCCTTTACCTTCTAGGAACATTCCATTCGTTTAAGGAAATATACACAAAATATAAAGTGCTATATAAGGCGCCCACGCTTTGATTCGAACCATGCATTTTATTGTAATCAGAAAAATTATTTTTTACTTTTGAGTTCATTTTGACGAAATTATAATGTGTAAACGCATTTTCTCATTTAAAGTGCATTTTGAATAAAAACTTATACTTTAAAAAAAAAATTTATTTATTTTATTTTCTACTTTTTAGTGACGGCTGACACGAATATACACGACATGTTAGGCATAGTAAACTAAATTCAATTATTGAATTCTCCAATATAAAGCACATATTAAAATTATTATATACATATGTACAATTATATTTTTTAAATGATTTAGTGACATTAACTTTCTGAAATATAAATCCATAATATATTGCGTGATAACTTACAATTATTATCAACAATGTAATAGAAAAAAGAGAGAATCGATCTACACAACTTTCTCTTTTTGCTTTGAGTGCGAAACGTTTGGCGCACACGCAGTAAAAAAAATCTACTTCTGGTTATTGGCGAATTCTAATAGAAAGTAAACCCAAGACACGTAGAAACACGATCAACGTCATTCATGGGTGCAGAGCCGGGTGTTGTTACAACCCTACGTAACGTGAGGTTACCACCTTCCAAACTTTATCTCCCAAATATAGGGCTAAAATTTTAATATCATTTTGTTAGGTTTAAAATAGGTATAGATTGCAAATTTGTTTGCATAATATTGTATTGTCACCGGAAACCCACCAATGTGCTAAATTTCAAAGATGTAGCTCGATTGGAAGTGGGTAAGAAATCGATTCCAAGACACTCAAGTTGAATAAAAGCTTATAAAAACAAGGCAAAATTAGCGACGCACAAAAATGACTCTGGCAATAACATTCAAAATACGACAAGCATGTAAACACGCATAAAAAATAAATATAAAAATTACGTATAGAACAATTTACAAAAATAATAGACAAATAAGAAAGGTGTGTGAACAACAACAAACGTAATATAAAAGTAATATTGTTTAAAAGCTTACAAATAAAAAACAGTTTACAATGACATAAATCTCATAATCGCTCGACAAAACAAACACATCGCGGTGAGAAAATTCACAAAACTCAAGTTCAAAAAAATCTTTCAAAGCTACGGCATCCTTAATCTTGTGTTGCCTGTATGACAAGAAAAATATATACATTTCAAGGATATTGCATCTATATGAACTAAAGACAATATAATTGACTTTGTGTGTGGAAATATCTGAGTAGTTGTTTTCCGCTAAAGCAGGTCTAAACTTTTTCCCTGTCCTTTAGAAAGAAATTCAAAATACAGTAGAGTTTCCCTACAACGAAGTCTCTCTGCAGCGAATTTCTCCTTATAAGAAATTTTTAATCCGAATGTTAAATAACATTGAAAATCTTCTCCGTATAACGAAGTGGTTGTATCCCTATAACGAATTTTTTCAGAAGTTTATCTTTTCGATTTTTGTCATTTTTGAAGAAAGTTGATAGTTTCTGTGCAACCAATTCGCTCACACGTGCCTGTTTCTGGAACCACTCACTCTTAAAATGTGAAAA
>BGPR01034873.1:0-10784 GCA_013235015.1 Araneus ventricosus
TTTTCACATTTTAAGAGTGAGTGGTTCCAGAAACAGGCACGTGTGAGCGAATTGGTTGCACAGAAACTATCAACTTTCTTCAAAAATGACAAAAATCGAAAAGATAAACTTCTGAAAAAATTCGTTATAGGGATACAACCACTTCGTTATACGGAGAAGATTTTCAATGTTATTTAACATTCGGATTAAAAATTTCTTATAAGGAGAAATTCGCTGCAGAGAGACTTCGTTGTAGGGAAACTCTACTGTATTTTGAATTTCTTTCTAAAGGACAGGGAAAAAGTTTAGACCTGCTTTAGCGGAAAACAACTACTCAGATATTTCCACACACAAAGTCAATTATATTGTCTTTAGTTCATATAGATGCAATATCCTTGAAATGTATATATTTTTCTTGTCATACAGGCAACACAAGATTAAGGATGCCGTAGCTTTGAAAGATTTTTTTGAACTTGAGTTTTGTGAATTTTCTCACCGCGATGTGTTTGTTTTGTCGAGCGATTATGAGATTTATGTCATTGTAAACTGTTTTTTATTTGTAAGCTTTTAAACAATATTACTTTTATATTACGTTTGTTGTTGTTCACACACCTTTCTTATTTGTCTATTATTTTTGTAAATTGTTCTATACGTAATTTTTATATTTATTTTTTATGCGTGTTTACATGCTTGTCGTATTTTGAATGTTATTGCCAGAGTCATTTTTGTGCGTCGCTAATTTTGCCTTGTTTTTATAAGCTTTTATTCAACTTGAGTGTCTTGGAATCGATTTCTTACCCACTTCCAATCGAGCTACATCTTTGAAATTTAGCACATTGGTGGGTTTCCGGTGACAATACAATATTATGCAAACAAATTTGCAATCTATACCTATTTTAAACCTAACAAAATGATATTAAAATTTTAGCCCTATATTTGGGAGATAAAGTTTGGAAGGTGGTAACCTCACGTTACGTAGGGTTGTAACAACACCCGGCTCTGCACCCATGAATGACGTTGATCGTGTTTCTACGTGTCTTGGGTTTACTTTCTATTAGAATTCGCCAATAACCAGAAGTAGATTTTTTTTACTGCGTGTGCGCCAAACGTTTCGCACTCAAAGCAAAAAGAGAAAGTTGTGTAGATCGATTCTCTCTTTTTTCTATTACATTGTTGATAATAATTGTAAGTTATCACGCAATATATTATGGATTTATATTTCAGAAAGTTAATGTCACTAAATCATTTAAAAAATATAATTGTACATATGTATATAATAATTTTAATATGTGCTTTATATTGGAGAATTCAATAATTGAATTTAGTTTACTATGCCTAACATGTCGTGTATATTCGTGTCAGCCGTCACTAAAAAGTAGAAAATAAAATAAATAAATTTTTTTTTTAAAGTATAAGTTTTTATTCAAAATGCACTTTAAATGAGAAAATGCGTTTACACATTATAATTTCGTCAAAATGAACTCAAAAGTAAAAAATAATTTTTCTGATTACAATAAAATGCATGGTTCGAATCAAAGCGTGGGCGCCTTATATAGCACTTTATATTTTGTGTATATTTCCTTAAACGAATGGAATGTTCCTAGAAGGTAAAGGCGCCCACGCTTTTATTCGAACCATGCATTTTATTGTAATCAGAAAAATTATTTTTTACTTTTGAGTTCATTTTGACGAAATTATAATGTGTAAACGCATTTTCTCATTTAAATGCATTTTGAATAAAAGCTTATACCTTATTTTTTTATTCATTTTATTTCACCTACTTTTATTCCTTTCTGTTCTATTCAGCTGGCATTTTCTTACTGTTAAAGGATGTGAATAAATAAATACGCATGCAAATCTACACATGCGTTGTCTGTCTAGCAAGAGAAATATTTCGGTTAACAGTGCATGCACGTTTTACGGTAGAAGCCGAAGTTAATCCACATTCCGAAGGTAGTTAGGGCAAGTGAGTCAGACAAACATAGTAAGAGGTAAAGGCATGAACATATTGAAAATGACACTTATATAACTCCTATCGCACAAATTTATTTCTGTAATTGCACTGGACAGCTATTTCAAAGATTAAATGTGAGGGTTTATACATGATATTAGGAAAAATTATAAAATATTTTTAACTATTTACTCAGGGACGTGGCGAACATCTCATTTCTGAGTCGCTGAGAGACACTAAAAATGCCGACTTGACTGATGAACTTTGCCGACTTGGAAAAAGAGCAAATATTTTCATGTTGTCTAATATGCAAGCCTGAGCATTGAGAAGTATAATACATTTTCTATTAACTTTATTTTTAACTAAAAATTGGAAGATTGTATTGACTGCAAGATTCATAGCTGTATCATAAACGATCAAAGAGCTTAGAAAATAGTTAGAGAACAGGTCAAAGAATCTATATTTATAAAAGGCAATGTTTGTGTGTGTGCGTGCGATGTCCAGACGAATCTATCGCGCTTACAGCCTTGAAATTTGGCACACAGGTAGTCGTAATAGTGACTCAATGCACCTCGAAGCCGGAATTTTAAAATTTAATTTAGAAAATTTTTTTATTTAATATTTTGTGTTGTTTTGGGTGATTTTCGACACTAATTTCTCAATAGCATGGTTTCGGATAATAGGACGAAAAAATAGATACACCCTCAGAAAGAGCAGATAATATTCTTTCTAATGAAGTTTCTTTTGAATTTCCAACGTAATTTGCTGAATTTTTAGAAATTTTTAAATAATAGTAACTTTTCATTTATATTTTTAACATAATATTATATAAATATATGTCTTGATTCCGTTTTCAAAACTTGGGGCTTTTTTTATTCTGTTGAAGTCATTATGCCATGGGCAACGACGTGCGAGTACTGCTAGTTAATAATTTGTAAATAAAACAAAATTCGTGAATGGAAATAGATACAAAAAATTTAGATCAAGATAAAATTATTTTTATGAAAAATAATAAATCTTATGGAGGTTTTCTTTAAAGCAAACTTTGGTCTAAACTTTATTTTACGGAACTTTAATTGAGACCAATTGTTTACAACATCGCGAACGCCCAGTATATCTCACCATGTCTTTTCAAGAAAAGAGCAACAATAATTAATCCAAATGTTCATCATTCATGTTCGTTTGAGTATGGTGGAAAACCGTCTTCAATGTACTAAATTATCTTTCACAAGGTTCACAATGAGACGAACAACTTTGAAACTTGAAGGTAGAACATTTCGTAATTTAAATGCCACTTTAAAAATATTTACAAAACCAACATTTTTTTCCACTGAATTTAGAAGTATTTGCGATTCCTTGTGAAGATACGTCTCATAATTTTAGATATCCAGGAGAAGGTCAAATCAAGCTCGAAGCTTCCTTAAGCTCAATTCTTATGTGTTTAGTGTGTTTTCTCCTTTATCTTAGCACACATACATGTATTTGGTAGAAACATTTTAAAAGAAGAAAATATATCATTCCGGGTTTTATTAGATAGACAGACGTGCCTACTCATTTTAATTAAATTCGAATGATAAATTTACTGTAACTAATTTGAAAGTCGATTTTTAAATTTATCCTCAAAACGTTTCTTTTTATCTTAACAATATATTTAGCCGCCATTATTCGGCTAGCTCACAGGAAGTGAAAATGACGGTTAAAATAACGTTGGGCAAAGTTGAATTAAATGAAATTTATTTGCTCACACATTTTCCACATAGAATTATTCTGGGTTAACTAATATTAGATTACATATATACAACTCGCTAAGCATGGCGAGATTTGTTCGTTCCGTGAGAGGAAAAACAAACCAGCCTTCTCGCACGAAGGCTCGAGTCACACTCTGTCTCTTCTTCTCTGGAAAGTCAAAGGTCTTTGCAGCGCTATCCACTGGCAGGAGGGCGAGACAAAATGTCATTGTCACATATATTAATAATGAAAATTAAAATTTCAAAGTATATTAGAAACACGACACAACTAAAAATAAAACAGATGGAAGGAGACTTCAAAGATAAAAGTTACATTAACTGTTAATGCTAACAACGAATTTTCTTCTTTTTCGGATATTATCAGCCTCATATCCGAAAGAATTCCACTATTATGCTTGCTAATAATATAGAGGGAATTAATAATAATAATGATGATAAAATCACGGTAATACCACATTCAATATTAATTTTTACAGTAATGACCAAATGAATGGGAGTACAGTTAACAGGATTTGTTACTTTATTTGAAAAAAATGTTTTATTTCAATAATTTACTGTAAATGAAGTCGAATGTGTAAGATACACTTCAATATTTCATCTAATTTTTCAATTTCGTTCTACCTAATTTTAAATTGAAGTTCTTATTAGAAATGTTGCTACATGTCAAAGAAAGTTAATTAAAAAATAATCTTCCCAAAATCACATTTTAAGATTTTGTTTGAGAGCAACTAATTCTACAAAGATGAAACTCGCTCTATTTATAAAGCAATTTCAACCTTCTCGAAACAGCTCGTTTCAAAAATTATACAGCACTGAAGTGCAGATTTAGTAAAATTCTTGTGCAAATATTAAACCTAGGAATAAAATACAAGAAAATTATTGCCATAAGTATGCCAAAATTTTGGTTTCACTGCTATACTGATTCGGCGGTTTATATGTGACTAGCATTACGCGCACGGCGTTGCCTGTGGAATCGGGACTTCAACAAAATGGGGAAAAAATACCCACAATGACACGAAAAAGTTTTGAAAACAAAATGAAAACAAAAGATACACATTATTGATTTTCGACAATGACACAAATGTAATGACGTCATCCGAAGGATTCGGATTGTAGATAGCATATTACGTTACCTCCTGCGAGGAAGGTCACCACCAGCCAATGAAACTGCAACAATGCATTCTTTTTCGTCCGGAGAAACTCTCGCTGTCAAATCTCGTTAGCAGAAAAAACTGTTTGAACTGATCAGGGAAAAATTAATTAAAAAAACAGAATAAGATATTTTAATCGTTCTTGTTTTGAATCCGACAGAAACATTAAAGTTATAAACTGTAAAAAAATTAAAATTATAGAGTTGTTAGAACGTCAAATGAGAGAATTTGAAAAAATCTTTATCAAAAATTACCATAAAAGTGACTATTATTTAGAAATTTCTCAAAATTCAGTAAATTCCTTCAGAAATTCAAAACAAACTTCATTAGAACGAAAATTGTTTGTTCTATCCGATGGTGCATTGATTGTTTTCAACAATCATTAGAAAAGGTACTACAGCCGTAAAAGTGCCAAAAATGACCCAAAACAACACAAAACATTAAATAAAAAATTTTCTTGATTAAATTTTAAAATTCCGGCTTCGAGGTGCATTGAGTCACCATTAAGACTACCTGTGTGCCAAATTTCAAGGCTGTGAGTGTGATAGATTCATCTGGACATCGCACGCACTCACACACGCACAAACACAAACATTGCCTTTTATAAGTATAGATAATAGGAAAATTTAAGGCGAAAGGGAAACAAATTTTGGACAGAAACTGAGTTTCTAAACATTAAATTTTTGCTGTCTCTTAATCGCTTGAAAAAAAAATCACTTTTATGCTTTTGTTTGTCCATTCCCGAACATTTCTACACTTTCGAGGGAATGAAGGTGTAAGTATAGCAGTAATGTTTGGCTACAGTTGGCGATGGTTTATCGGACGCTTGGCGCAACTCCTTGCTAGTGCAGGGTTGCTTTTTGTAGACGAGTCAGTTTTGGGTGACGACCTCGAGAGGTGAGATGAGATGTTTAGGCCTAGTTGTGGTCGCTATTTTTGGAATAGCTGTGGCTGCTAAGAGCAACGTACCGCACTATATCTTTTATGTGCTTGTCTGTCTTATATGTGCCTACGTCCAAATAGAATTATTTTTCTAAAATCTGATGTCTTCAATTCAAAAAGACAGCAACACGACAGAAGGGCTGTGAAAATTATTCTCTTACGATCACTGAAGACACAGTGTAGGGGCATAATTAAATAATGATTACAATTTTTAGTTTTGTCATCGAATTAACCAAAGTGTATTCGAATTATAGACACGTTATATTAATGGGAAATTTAAGGGACCAGAAAAAAAATTTCGAATTAATGACAAATTTGAGTTAAAAACGTTCCAATTAGTAAAGTGCCAGTATAAATAGAACCCTTTGAATTTCCAGAAAATAAATAAAATACCTGTCATTTTTATAAGAATCTGAGGAAAACAGTCAAAGGGGAAGGGCATTTTTGTTTTCTATCATTAAAAACATTTATAAGGATTCTTCCGAGACTCTCGTCCAGGAAATCAATACATACCTTCCCTCGCCTTCCATTACAACACCACTGGTTGAGTACGCATGCTATGCAACCTCCTTCTGCTACTTGCAAGCTGAAAATATTCATGCTTAATATACACATTTCGAAAGATATAAAATAAGAATGACTTTCGTATGTTGAAAATATTTTTTGGTGTATTTCAAAAAATTCTATTTTGATTTTTTTTTTCAGTCGGCATGTTTCCTTGTAAAAGATTGCGAATTTTCATCTTTGTTGTTTTTACCCTCATTATTGTTTGCCGACTAATCGCATTGATAATGCAATTCGGTGTATGCTGACTCTAGAGAAATGATAGATATTTAAAAAAGCACTATGATCTATCCGATCATCAATATAAAAATAAATTTAGAAAAAATCTATAGTAAAATGTCGATTTTGAAGAGTAATGAGTATTATAATTTCAGTATTAGTATTTCACCATAGCACGGTGAAACTACTCCATCAACTGGTGCTTTTATTAAACCATCAATTAGAGTGATGTTGAACCTTGAAAGGGATATACGTTGAACCACTCCATGGCTCGACGTAAATCAATTCCATGGTTCAGCGTATTGCCATTCCATGGTTCAACGTATTACCATTCTATGGTTCAACGTATTACCATTCCATGGTTCAGCGTATTACCATTCTATGGTTCAATGTATTACCATTCCATGGTTCAACGTATCAACATTCCATGGTTCAACGTATCACCATTCTATGTTTCAACGTATTACCATTCCATGGTTCAATGTATTACCATTCCATGTTTCAATCAAAGCACCAGTTGATGGAATAAGGTTTCACCATGCTATGGTGACAACTATCCATGCACCATATTTTGGTGAAACGTTGAACCAAAATTTTTAACAGTGTACATGAAGCAGAAACGATAATTTTTCCCAGCAGCAAACATAGTTTTGCCGATTTCGCAATCAATATGTAAGTTTCCCTGTCGATAAAAAAATTATTTCAACTAAGTGTAAGTTAATATTTCGCAAATATACCGACATAAGTAGAAACAAAATTTCACATTTTTTCCTTAAGACTGAAATCATATTTATCCAAACGTCGTCGGCTTAGAGATGTAATACTACGTTCGATTGTCGCATCAAATTTTTCCGACTCGGGAAAAAGTCGGGGGGGGGGGGGGGGGGCGGGTAGTACCCTCTCACCTCCACTTCCCAGTATTTACTTGAATGTTTCCGTAAGAATTATCAGTTTCATTTAAATTGTTATTTATGTTTAGTTTATTACAAATTGCCCATTTTTGCGTAATTTTATTGTCAGCCGTTCAGCATATGCTGCGATGTCTTTAAAAAAGCACTAAAACACTATTCACAAAGTATTTTCAGCTATGATTTAACACTGTATAGAGGATTGACGGGATTTCGGCACCCTTTTTATATATACTGACCATTTACCCCATATAGAAAAGTTGGTGACAAAAAATGAATAGAAATTTGAGTGGCATTTGGTATTTCGCGACATAACAAAGTTGCAGAACCTTACAAGAAAATTCTAGAAATTTCTCACTGACCGATAAGGAGACTGAAAGGTATCTGACGGAATCGTCTTGGCTTAGCTAATAGCTTGCATCTGATTAAGCTAGCTAGTATGATCTCTAGAATTTTGTGTTCATCATCTATATTGTTGTTTGAGTACTACGGCTGTGTCTTCATTATGTGCAATAATATGTCATTTCAAGTATTGCACTAATATTTATCAATCAATTGTGAAATCTACGCCTTTTCGACTTGTTACGTATTTGTAAGCATTGTTACATTCCCTAGAAATTCATGTTTTTACTTCTTCTGTTTTGTTTTTTCGAATATAGATGGCGCCATGGGACTAGTGTTTCTTTAATAATTTTCTGAATTCTTTTTTTTAAAGAAAGTTAGCGTGGGTTTGTGATTAAGTGAGGGCATTTTTTTCTTTTTTTTCTCTCTATTCAAGGCATGGGGTAAGTTTATATTTATGATGGCTTCCTTTAAAAAGCCAGATGGCTGATATTTTTAAATCAATCTTATTAGCGTTAGTGTTTTGTTTTTCCTCTTTCTTTCGAAATAATGCTTTTTGATGTACAGATCTCCTTTGCTGGGAAATTTCGGGCTAAAAGAAGCTATATTTGGCGTAATGCAAGCTTCTTAGAGAAAAATTTCCCAATTATTATTTTGAATCCATTTCGAATAAAGTCCTTAGCCCTTGAAAAAATGGACTAGAATGGATTCCTTGTTTTTTTTTCCCGATTACCTTTGAGTTCATCTTTGTTTTTTTGGGCTTTCTTTATTCTTGGGCTTTCTTTTGGCTTTATATTCATTTACATATTTGTAAGTTATTTTTTTGCCTTTTTCAAACGACACCCTTCTGATTCCTAGTTAGATATGCAAAAAAAAAAAACTCTACCAAACTTTACAAATATAGTTAGTTAAACTAACGTCCCACTTCGAAGTCACATGTGGGCTATTTTGGGACGAACCTCCTAATTTTGAATCCTAGTCAGATGATGACGACGATACTTGAGTTTTCTGCCTCTCAACAAATTTCCAAAAACGTATCATTGGGAGAATGCTCGATACTCTACGGATTTAATTTAAAGCCGGACATTCAAGAGAGCTTCCTTCCACACCATTCGTAGCGCTTCGCACCATATCGTTCCAATTTTCAGCCCATCCATTTAGGTGGGCCATTCATGGAGGCTCCATGCAAACGACACAACCGGTCGCTTCAATCCCCTAGGGCAGAGGTTCCCAACCTGTGTTACACGTACCGCCATGGGGGTACGCGAAATCGAAGCTGGTAATGGCGGAAACGAGGAAACATACGGAATTCAAAAGGCTACAGAATTTTGTTTCGAATCATTTGGCTCTTAGGCTAACCTAAGCCCTTAACATCATTGATAAAGACATCTTTGCATAGACAGATGGTTGGTGTGTGGGGGTGAAGATATGACAGTAGGGTGTACGCGAAGATATAAAGACTAATCAAGGGGTACGCGAGGGAATAAAGGTTGGAATAACACTAAAAATATAACAATAATATAACAACATTAAAAAATAACTATCGTAATTAATTCGTATTTTTCGCCTTTTGTCTGTAAATTGCTGATATATGAAAGTCACAATATAACACTAAAAATATAACAAAATTAAAAAATAACTAACGTAATTAATTTCCTATTTTTCGCCTTTTGTCTGTAAGTTGCTGATGTATGAAAGCCACAATATAACACTAAAAATATAACAATAATATAACAACATTAAAAAATAACTAACGTAATTAATTCTAATTTTTCGCCTTTTGTCTGTAAATTGCTGATATATGAAAGTCCGGACGGAAAGTATGGACGCGCGATCTCGCTACCTATCTGCAGAGATCAAGAACGTCAAAAGGCGAATTGCGTTACTAATAAAGTGTTTTTTCCTGGAATTTATTTCTTATTTCGAGATTTTTGTGCCCTATGTAACTTGAAAAGGAAGCGTGACATGTTTCAAGTTCGCGCGACAAAAGCTGCAGCTACGCCACTGGTTGGGTCTAAATTGAAATCTCGTTTAAAACCCTCCTCCAGTACCGAAGCCGAGATTCTGCTACCAGGAGACCCACTCCCTCAGAAACTCTACCATACAGTTCAGTGGACTATTCAGTTTTCACGTTTACAAATGCAGCAGACTCGTATTTTTATGAACTTCTAATATACTAAGAATGTTTTTACAAATTTAATTGTGGTTTACAGGCAAATTTCATTAGACTAGAGAGAATTTTCATGCTCTTTCACGAGCTAAAAATATATAATCCCTTTTCTTCTTGTGGACTAAAGTTGCAAATTTGTTTGCATTTTTCTTCCACTGGCGACAGTTAACACAACCTCTGGAGAGGAAAGAAAACACGGAATGGATACGATAAGCCCTCTTACGCGCACTGTAGAGTTTCAGGAGCATTCCAGGGTCAAGGATTCTGTATTCTTTCCTTAAAAGATTAAGGATAAAATGCGCTTGAAAATGCTTTACAAAGGATGCGATTTTTTTGGAGTTTTGCGAATGTCGCCCAAGTCTGTTTGTGTTCTAAAGATTTATCTGATGAGTATTGTTAGGCACAGGAAGCGAGTTTGCCAATGTCACTTGTTAGTCTCGTAAAGTAGAGACAGGCAGCTTGAGTAACACTAGTTACGAAGAGCTGCTGGATAATAAGCTAAAAGCGTCCTGGCTTATTGCATGCATTGGAATTTCTATGAGATAGAGCATTTCAGAAATGATGAATTGTATAAGTTAAAAGAGACATTTATTTAGACGACCACATTTAAGAACATATCTACAGATCACATTTCCATTTAACAAGGTTGATACTTGTCTTACATCTTATAGGTACAGCAACAGCTTACATGGCACTGAAGTCTCTCCGAGGAGAGAATGCTTAGAGGACCTACAGACCGTACTTCTTTCTTTTCTTCTCTCTCTAAGGGGTCTATTCTGGTACCCCCGGTTGGGTTGGGAGTTGGGGTTG
>BGPR01034875.1:0-13885 GCA_013235015.1 Araneus ventricosus
TAAAAAAGCAACGTTTGTGGACAGAATTTATTATTAATAATAATATAGAATAAGTTTTATTACAATAATTAAATAATGTAATAAGTAATGATTATAAACAAGTAATTAATACAATATGTGATAATAATAAATGAATAATTATTGCAATAAGTAAGTATTATAGACAAAATTTTTTATTAACATTGTTTTCACAAGAAATTAATTCATTGCCCAATATTTATCATCAATCTGCTCATAAAGACTCTTTCAGCAATGTGTTGATCTGTGAGTCGACACCTCTCATCGGAAACAACATCATTCAACGTAGATACTTATCTTTCGGACGCCACAGAACTTTCGACTAAAGATACATATATTTTGGCTAAAAGAAACAGAAGCCGTTTGCAGACACAATTTTTTATTAGTATTGTTTTTGCAGGAAATCAATCCATTGGCCACCATTTATCTGTTCATAAAGACTCTTTCAGTAATCCGCCAAACAACAGACGCCTCGAAGAAACGGTTGTTGGTCATTGGCCTAAGATGATGAAATTCAAACCTTTATAACTTTGTAAATTTTAGTCTAGTCGAACCTAAAATCGAGCCTATCTTCCGACCCGGTTTTTCCCCACGATTTTCGCATTTAAAAAAAATAACCAAAAAAACCTGTTAACCGAAAAAAAAACTGTTTTCGGTTTAAACCGGTAGGTTTCTCCCATCCCTAATACATGGTGCTCTGGAACTTCTTGTGGCTCTCCTGTAACATGTTAAAAAATGTTATTTAAACAGTTTACCTCTGGCGTAAACATTTGTATTGATGATGTATGCGAAGAAATATGTCCATAAACTTGCAGTTTATCATATTTCTCAAACTTTTCATTACATTGCCATTTGTAAAATTTCTTTTTGAAATATTTTACAAAAAATAGTTTGAAAAAAATTTAGTTATAGGTTTATGAACTATTTGGGAAAGAAAAATTATTCTCTCCGAAATTCTGTATGAGATTGCCTATATGTACATGTGGAATAATTAAGAAAATGTTTTATTCTTCTATTCTCTAGCGTTTCACACCTTTTGTATTGGTTATATTGATAGTAAATTAAGTTTTACACTAAATCTGAAAGAAATTTACAATCTGGAAACTGATTTGTACATGATTGTACAAGTCGAAAAATGCGTAAGAAGAGCATACCATAAATGTCACAACTGTTTACAGTGGAACCTCGCTTAACGAGTTTAATTCTTTCCTGGATTTTACTGCTAATGCTAAACACTCGAGGCAATTTTTCCTATATAAATTAATGTAAAAACCGATAATGATAAGAAAGTTTTGTCTATTCACCTAGATCAGGAAAGCAAGACAAGGATCAGAAATTAATTTTTTGTATTATTTCAAGCTCCGCACCGGGATTAAATCCAAGAACTGGCATTGCTCCTTTACTCACTAGATATGCTCTCATGCTGAGAAATGAAGTTGCCAATAAAATAATAGGTTAGAAATTATTTTCCCGTTTTTTACTTGTATTTTTTGCTTTAATTTAAGTCATTTGCTTAATTATAATTAATTGCCTTATTTGTCAATTAATTTCGAAGTCTTATTGTAGTTTCAATGCGCTAAGATACTTTTTCCTAGAAAACAAGGCCCAGGGGCTTAGAATCTTTGAGTTCATGCGCCCTGTTTAAATCACGGATCATCAAGGTTTACACTAACTGTAACTGATCCCGTTTGAAAACCCATACTCATGGATCAAACAACCATGCGCATAGATCAATTTTCGCTTATGGACGAGCTTTCTGTTTTAATTTGGGTTAACAGAACTTCCGAACCCAGGATTCACTTCCATTTTCCGTTAACCCTTCGATTTAAGCTGTCTCAAAATCCATCTGAATACTGTATCAATATTTAACCGCCACTTTTTATCTAAATTATTTGGTTAAAAATTTAACCGCGAAACAAACCTTAGAAATCCGTAAAAAGAGCGATAACGAACAATTATGGAAACCTTTCCACAAAATTAGGTTGTTGTTTTAAAGCATATATCACACGGACATCTATCGTGAGCACGAGCGCAATGCCACTCACCAAAAAAAGATTGTAGCACGTGATCGGTCAGACGAGATAACGGAAATCGTAGGTTGTATTTGCTGGCGAACTACGTCACCGTCAAAATCACACCCGATTGGTTTGAATTTTCGCTGCTGACGATTTTCCGTCACCATCGTGTGCATTTTCAAGCCGATTGAATACAGCCCACGATTTACGTCATCTTGTCTGACCGATCACGTGCTGCAAACTTTTCTGGCGAGTGGCATTGCGCTTGTGCTCATGATGACAGAGCACGACAGCTGCCCGTGTGATATATGCTTAAGTAAACATTGAGAGCTACAGCGATAGGAACATGAAATTCAATATTTTCAAAGTATCCTTAAACCATGACTTTAAAAAAAACTCTACTTTAAACATTAATTAAAATCTTCAAACAGAATGTTGAAATTTTGAAGATACCCTCTGGCGATCCATTACAACGGAAGTCAGGCAGTGTAGATGAATTTCTACATTACCCTAAATACACAAAACAGGAAAATCCTCAATAAGCTAAATTCATGCATTGTCTTATGGATGAGTAATTTTTGAACATGTTTTCAAGCATGAAATGTAACCAATTTAATCGAGAAGTGATTTGGAACTTGAAAATATTGGACACTGGGACAGACCAGTAAGAGGTTTGAGACTGTCCTAATTTTTTTTATGTACGGCTACCGCACTTAACTAGCATTTAGACCTGTTTAAAAACAGAAATAGCAACAAAATGTCCTCATGTTATCAAATGGGGAAATAATTTGCCGAGAAATGTGCTGTTGAACAATTAACGTAGGAAAATTTATTTATTTCTCTATATTACGAGGACAGAATCTGTTTTTTATCAATTTTGACACTATTATTTATCACTGATTATTATAATATTTTTTATGAATTCATATTAAAGTTATCTATTTTCATTTCAATGTAACAAGAATTATAAGAACTATCCGATCTTTTAGCTTCCCGTTGTTTCTATGTGATTTTAAAATTTCCGAGTGTTTCTTTCTTTCTGAAGTTTGATGATAGAAGAATTTTCTTCTGAAGATGGAAATCGAATGAGATTCCGTCCATCCCATTTTCCCCCATTCGTGTTGTTCACAACAGCTGCCCCCAGCTAGAATGAGTCGGAAAGGCGGCATGTCACTTCTGTTTGGGTTTGATGTTTATTTTTATGCCATCAGATTTTTTACGCATGGATGAAGCAGAAAAATATCAAGAGCTTTATTTTAAAGAATAGTGTGTGTGTCGGGTCTGATTTTGTTTTCTCTTCACAAGCAGAAACGGGCAAATTTAATGGAGAAAAGTTCCAATGAAATTGATTTTAAAAAAAGTGAATGTAAAAAAATGTTATATTATACTTTATCAAACCATTAACATATTTTTACTTTGTCCTTTCTTGGTGAACCTCATTTTAAGTAGATTTAACAGTGCATTGTACGAGGGTGATCCGATAATAAAGGCATAGGGCTAAATTACACTGGCAATTATAATTCTAGAATATATTTAATGCATTTCACAAAAACTACACACTTTTGTTTATATCTCGGAATAATCTCCTTAAACTTGGAGACATTTATTACAGAGTGACATTAATTTGTGCATCCCTTAATGGTACTGCTGTTTGTCAAGTTGCTTGAAGTATTCTAGAACGGTGTTTTGCAAATCCTTGTGATCCTCAAAGCATTTTCCCGAAAAAAGTCTTTAAAAGTTCGAATAAATGAAAATCCGAGGTGGCTAAATCTGGACTACAGGGTGGATGTTGCAGGACCTCCCATTTACATTGTTCCAGTCACGCTTTGGTCTGCTTTGACATATGGGGTCTTGGGCCACCGTGCTAAAGATTAACTGCTTCACTTCGCCCTGTCCTTTTCTTTTTAATGGCTGTATTAAATTTTTGGAGAGTTTTGGTGGGAAAAGGATTTGCGGATCAGGGGGATTTGCAAAAAAAAACCCTGTTCTGGAATACTTCAAGCAACTTCAACAGTACCATGAAGTAATGTTCAAACGAGAGTCACGCTGGGATAAATGTTTTAACATATACGAAGATTATGTCGAGAAATAAACAAGAGTATGTAGTTTTTGTGAAATATATTAAATATTTTCCAGAAGTATAATTGTCAGTGCAATTTCGCCCTGTACCTTTATTATCTGACCGCTCTCGTATTTAAACTAAAGGAACTTCCACTTTTCCACGTGTAAATGCATTTGCAGGGTGTCCCCAAGCAGTGGAACAGGCGTTTATTTCCTTAAATATTGTACCTAGGCATATATCCAATTACAAAGCTTCACTAAATAAGATGGGAAATTGCATGAAAACACTTTGGCTTTTGTAGAGATTAATAATAAAAAAAGCTTGAAAATTTAAATTCTTGTATGGCCCCCATAAGGCAAAAGTGTCAGTTACAAAAAACGTTCTTCTCTATGAAAATACCAAGTTAAATGCTTCTATTTGCAAAATTTGCAAATATGTTAAAAGGCAAATTTAAGGAATTAGACCAGTTATTATTTATTAGACTATTTATCATAACATGGACAAGTAATATAAAAAATATCATGTAGATCGCGAGTGCCTTATTACTTTTATTAATTTGAAATACCAACCATGTTTTTAAAGGTAAGGATAAAACTAAGATTGCGCTCTTTTAAGAAGAAGTATCAACATATTTTTATTTATCATAAAAAAAAGAAGTGCTACACCTCCGATACGAAACGTACTGAAAAAGTTAACCGATTCGGAGTCAGCCACAGAACAATTACTGCAATACACACCAACAGAACAAAGATGTATAACACATTAAGCAACGCAATCTCGTAAATCAGTGTTGAGATCCCTCCATCCATCATTAAAACATATTTACGTTAAAAAAATTTATTAATATTCAGTTCGAAAAAAAGTTCATATCATCTTCCTAATAATGAAGATCCCAATTTGCTTTGTTTGATAAAATTTGCTATATTTAGATTAGTTTGTGTAACAAAACGAAATTAAATACTCGCAGCGTCTTAGAAAAATATTTGTCATCACAGCGTAAAAATATATCATTATCTCCTTTATCCAGAAATAGCGAAATTAATCTTATTTTTCCCGCCTTTTTTTCATGCCTTTGTAATTTGTCTTCCACTTGTGTGCAAGTTTCCGATAAGATGACTTCTTAACTCTTAAAAAAATATTAATAACCTAATTACTTAGTCTTCTATTATACTTTGATCTTATTGTAGGTTCTTTAAGAGTTATAAATAGAGACGTTCATATCTAAAACTTTGGCATCTAAACTAGACATTGAAGTTTTGTTTGGGGGAAATGAATTCCCCTCAAGTATGGGGGGAAAATGTAATTGCTCTTTTATGAAAATTCTTTCATTTTGTGGATATTCATATTTCATCGGGACAGAATAAAACTATTTTCATTTATTCTATCTAATAAATATTCTTATATTAAAGGTTTACTAAAATAATTATACAAAGGCTGTTCGTATACTTCTTGTTTTTTCGATGAATAATATGTAAACAATCGTTTGGTTTAAAAACAGTTTTATGTTTACTGCTATTATTTTCTCAGACTTTAATTTATCGCCTGATATTAATAAGTTTTATTTAATTAGAAAATGGCGTTTGTAAATAAGTAATAGATAGAAGTTTGAGCAATAATAAGCAATGGATAGAACGGAAAGAGACAAATTTTATTTTGAATGTTATTATTGGTTTAGACTTTAATTTATCGTCTGATATTATTAAGTTTTATTTAATTATAAAATGGGGTTTTAAAATAAGTAATGGATACAAATTTATGTTTTCACTCTTTCTGAAAACATCTGAAGACATTTGGTATGAACATGAAATCGCGTTCCTATTCTGATTCTCAAGACCGCTGCAAAAGCCACGGAATCAGCCTTTGTAAAGCAAAATAAGTATAATTAGTAATAATGAAGGAAAACACGTAAAAATAAGTAGCCTCCTGAAAAAAATACATAATACGAAATACATAACGAAAAGCAAGAAGAGAATTTCTGTGAATAATTAAATTTTTAAATAAAATTCAATTTTTAATATTAATTTTTAAAGAAAATTCTCCAACTCGAAGAGCTGCTACAAAGTAGTTAGATTTCTCAGTTTCATAATAATTGTAATTGTAATAACGCTTTAGAATAAAGGTGATGCATAGTTTGGTCTACGAACCGAGCAATCCGGTGGAAAAGTTTCATCGTACGATAAACTGAGTACAGTAAAACTTCGATTAAACGTCTGTTTCCGTAGAAAGCTCGAGCTTTAAAGAACCAAAAAGAGATGACAGATTATTTTAAACTAACGTAGGTTTACAGTATTACAACACATTTCTATACATTACCACTCGTTTTGTAAAATTAAATATAATATTATGTACTATTCCAGAAGAGCGAACCTTTTTGCACTGAAAAACCTCATTGAATTACGGCAGTTGGGCAAAAGGCCACAGGAGCACAATAATAAGGGTTAATATTCTGTAATTATTATTATATTATTTTTTAAATTGACTTATTGTATTATGAAAGTACAAAAAATAAACGTTTTTAAACTGTACATTAGCACATGAGAATAGCAGGTAATTGGTAACAATTGTTTTATTTATAAGGCAAATACATGTAGGATATTACCAATAAGAATAATTTAATCACTGCGTAAATAAGATTGTAAAGACAGATTAAATTTTTGCGATAGATGGAGCCAAGAGTCCTGCTCACGATACGTCACGAGCAGCGCCCTCTTTTTCCCCACAAAACCAGAGAGCACACTCAGAGAGGCACAGCGCAAAGCAGGCAGCAGACAAACCAGTAATTCCCTCTCTCGTTATCCCTCTTTCGTCAGAATGTAAGCTAAATCTGTTTCGGCGCAGTTAAGTCGCCCGATCATCAGGTTATGGTAACTATTTCCCATTTAACTTTTCCTTCTGGCTCTCTGTCTCTAATACCGTAATTATTTTAACCCATTGACGACTATCTCGACTTTAATCTAGCTCGCGTATAATTATGACTTCATGTAAATCTTAAACCCTTTTGTTATCTTTCTTTGTACATATCTTTCCTCCCCGTAAATTCTCCCTATAGTATTTAAATAAACGTTTTGTATTTAACCCTCTGAGCGTTTCACACGTATTTCTACGTCGACCTTGGACTACCTCATAAGCGGGAAACGCGCATTTCAACGTGTGGTCAGAGACACGCCGAAAGCAGTCAGCCCGGATATTTACGTCTCTTGAGAACTGTCTCTAAAGTGCGAGAAACGTATTATTCCGAATTTCTTCCCCCTTCCTTGGTTTGACATTTTGATTGATTAGCTGGTAAAAGATTTCCTTAATGTCAGACTTTCTGTTACGAAATAAAATGGAGAGAGATCTAATACATAACGTTTATTAGACACGGACAAAACAACACACACTGATTTCACACAAAAGTTATAAACAGCAAGCGTTACAGAAGCGCCACCTAGTGGCGATCACCAAATGACACATCGATATTTAACCCCCCCCCCCCCCCGATGCATCACAATTTAATCTTGAACTTCTAAATTATACAGCCTTTCAATTGGCCTTCTTGAAGTACCATTAGCAACCTGGATTTCACAAGATCTAATTTTACCGTCTCTTCCAGGAAACAAAGTTTTAATTCTACCCAATTTCCAATTACATCTTTTGACATTATCCTCTTTAATTAGAACAACATCATTGATTTTAAATTGTCCAGAATTCTTAGGTATTTTAGAAAACATAGCAGATCTTAATTCCAAAAGATACTCTTTATAGAACCTTTTCCAGAAATGGTCTAATAATAACAATCTATGTTTCCATCTCTTAATCAGATCACATTTTGAAGATTTAGGAACAGTATTTGGTGAAGGTAAAACAGTTAATTTAGAGCCAGTTAAGAAATGGGATGGTGACAGAGGATCTGGTTCATTTACATTGCTATACAAATAAGTAATTGGACGTGAATTAATGACTGCCTCAATTTCAACTAATACAGTATACAATTCTTCATAAGTCAATGAAGATTTACCTAAAATACGCTTTAAACAAGTTTTAACAGATCTTACTAACCTTTCCCAAAATCCTCCCCACCAGGGAGCACCTTCAACAATAAACTTCCAAGTAATACCATTATTTACAATAAATCTAGAAACATTTTCATCTTTACACAATTTATACAAATATTTCAATTCTTTATCAGCTCTTTTAAATGTTTTTGCATTATCAGAATACATAATCTTACAGACACCACGACGCGAGAAAAATCTACGAAAAGCCTGAATAAAGCACTCTGCACTTAAACTAGTTATTAATTCTAAATGTATACCTCGAGTAACAGCACAAGTAAATAAAGCAATATACACTTTAGAGCCATCTCTTAAAATTAATGGTCCTTGGGAAATCAATTCCACTTACCTCAAAGGGTTGCGATTTTTTCACACGATCAGGAGGAAGGGGAGCTGAAATTTCCGTACCTGGATAAGCGATAAATTTTTTACAAAATCTACAACCATACAATATTGATTTTATGAAACGTCTAGCTCTTAAAATCCAGAATTTGGCTCTTGTTTGAATCAAAGTTTCATTAACACCACTATGAAGAACTCTTTCATGACTATTTAAAACAATAAGACGAGAAAAATAATCATTAGGTAATATAATAGGGTTCACTTCGTCTACATCTAAAGAAGATTTAACTAATCTACTGTTAACTCTTAACAAACCCTTTTCATCAATTTTAGGATTAAGGCCATACAATTTAGAACTCTTATCTATACACTTATTACATTTGATACAATTAATTTCATTAGAAAAACACTGAAATTGAGACAATTTTATCCAATAATCCATAGCACTGGAAAGTTCGTCTGTTGACAAATGTCCCACAGTTTTTTCTTGAGATCGTAAGTTTGTCACAAATCTAAGCACATATGCAGTAACTCGCAATAATTTATGCAAATTACTGAATTTTTGTATGTCGAGCACTGGTTCCATACTTTCTGCACTAGTAGCAAGAGTAATAATACGTTCTTCACTAGCGATACTTAGCGGATCAGGATCATTGTCGTCGTAAGATGACACACAAGATGTGTTTTGTTGAATTAGCCATGGTGGGCCATGCCACCAAATTTGATCGTTCACTAAATTTTTAATACTGAGACCTCTGGTGATTTTGTCAGC
Organism: Araneus ventricosus; assembly: GCA_013235015.1. NCBI lineage: Eukaryota > Metazoa > Arthropoda > Arachnida > Araneae > Araneidae > Araneus > Araneus ventricosus. The sequence goes on from BGPR01034875.1 coordinate 9,244, forward strand.
AGGATTCTCACAACCAGGGCAGTGATTCCATACTTCAGGAGATGTTTTTTCTTGAATTTCCGCCACGCGATTCTGCACAAAAGTCTTCCATCTGCGAGGATTATTTTTAATCCAATGAAGCACAATTTTTGAATCTGTCCACATATAGACCTTGGCGTTGGCAAAATGTTCTCGAATAGACGCAATTAATCTGGCACCTAATAGTGCAGCCATGAGTTCAAGTCTCGGTAAAGACAATTTTTTAAGTGGAGCTACTCTGCTTTTGGAGATAACAAATGCGGTTTTTGTCTCATCCAAATAGGAAGACTTGAGATACACAACAGAACCATAAGCACTCTGTGAACTATCGTTGAAACAATGCAATTCCCATTCGTGAGATGTTTCAACATCAGTGCAGAAATACCAACGTGGTGTTTGGATTTTCGGTAACTCCTTCAATTGTTCATGCCATTTAATCCATTTGGATTGTAATTCTAGTGGAATCGGTTTATCCCAGTCAATACCAGTAAGCCACAAGTCCTGGAAAAGCACCTTCGCTTGAATCACATAGGGAGCAAGAAATCCAAGGGAGTCAAAAATCCTTGACACAGCTTTCAAAACACAACGTTTTGTTTGTTCGTTTTCCTGAATAAAGTCAATGATATCTTGTGCACTGAATGAGAAAACATCCTTGCGAGTATCCCATTCCAGTCCTAAAACCTTTGATGATGAATCACACAAAGGTGTTGAATCCTTATGTTTGTCTGTTTCATATTCTTTTCGTAGAACAGGAGAGTTCGAATTCCATTTCGTTAAAGTCATTGAAGCCTTTTTCAGGATGGTATTAGCATTGTGGTAGACTTCAATAGCTTCCATTTCAGTATTTGTTCCACAAATAAAGTCATCAACATACATGTAATTATTCAGAAGTTCTACAGTTTTCGGATATTCACTTTCGAATTTTCTCAAATGATGTTTGATACAGGCACTGAGAAGAAAAGGACTTGATTTAGCTCCGAACATCACACGGCACATTCTGTAGATCTGAACTTTTGGATTCGATAAATTCGAATAGTCGTGAATCCACAGAAATCGCATAGCATCCCTATCTTCACAGGAAACTGATATTTGAAGGAATGCCTTTTGGATGTCTGCAGTAAAGACAATTCGATGCAGTCTAAATTTCAGCAAGACTTTCAAAAGTTCAAGAACAAGGTTTGGACCTTGAAGTAAACAGTCGTTCAACGACTTCTGATTTTTATCCTTTGAAGAAGCATCATACACCACACGCAACTTCGTAGAACTGTGATTCTTTCTAAGCACTGCTCGGTGAGGTATATAATAAATCCTTTCTCCTCGAGTTGCATTGGGATCAACTTTTTCTATAATGCCATCTTTGATTTGATCATTTATAACTTGTTTATATTCCTTGTAAAAATTCAAGTTCGAATGAAATTGCTTCAATAGATTAAAGAATCTTCTTTCGGCGTTTGCATAATTGTCGTGCAATATTACATTTTCATTAATCCAGGGAAGTCTTACTTCATAACGATCATTATTCTGCTGAATCGAATTTTCAAATAACCTCAAAGCCTCTTCATTTTCTAATCGCTCATCAGGACTATTTACACTTAAAGACTCAATATTCCAAAATGATTCTAGTGTTCTTGACAGCTTTTCTTCAACTAATAAATTAGAGCAAATAGATTCCTCGGAATTCGACGCCGAGAGAGAGAAGCGACCTTGAATACACCAGCCGAATATTGTATCCAATGCAACGGCGTTTTCATTTATTCTTTTTATTTCTTCTTTTGCTATTTTCCATAAACAGTCAGCACCTATTAGAACAGAAATGGATTCGCTGGGATGAGTCATCAGTGAGATTCCCAAGCCTTTGAGTTGTGATTTTATTTTTTCATCCGGTGGTTTAATTTCTGCAGTTGTTATTACTGGAGCTTCGATGACGTCAAGGGTAATAAATTTATCAGGATCGTTTATATTTCGCAACGTTAGTTCTACTTTCCGTTGGCGCCAATGCTTGCCATTTTTTTCAGCGAATGTATGGATATTCAAACTAGAATAGCCTTTCGATGGAAGTCCTAATTTTTTAGAAATATCTTCTCTGATGAATGAAACTTGACTTCCTCCATCCAAAAGACATCTTAAAATACAATTCTTTCTTTTACCTTCTCCAACGGCATAGACAGTTTGAAGGATGACATCAGATCCGGTTGTAGCAGAGGAATTTTGAGAAATATCGGCGGATTCTTCTTTGTCGGGAATTTCTGAAGGAATAGGCATTTTCGGTTTTAAACAAATGGATTCGTGATGTGGTTTCCCACGACATTTCTTGCAAGAAAGATGCTTATTTGAACAAAAAATCCCTAAATGTCGTTGGCCAAAACACATAAAACATCGTCCATTACGTTTCAGGAATTCGCGTTTTTTCTCTGCATCTAATTCTTCACATTTAAATTTTCCATGATTTTTGTTACAAAAAATGCACTTAAAATTCATCGTTGACAAAGTAGACGTACTTGCAATTTTCGGGTTAAACTCAGAGTTATTCCATTGGTTTCCGCCTTTTTTGGTATCTTGTCGCTGAAAGGTTTTAGAATAGTTCATTAGATTTGCAGCCTCACGACAATTAATTTCCTTTCTCAAAAATTCTATCAGCTCCGTAATATCAAGCTTCGATTTTTCTTTTCGATTTCGATTGAATTCAAAATTCAATTCTTCAAGAATTTTCTGCAAAATTATCGGACAAAGTAAGTTTCCATAGCTTCCGGATGTAACATTCAACGATTCTAAGCTACGGATCTGAATTTTGCATTCATCAAAAAGTTTTCGCAATGCTTTAACATTCGATATGTTTCGAACAGGTTCAATAGATAACAATTTATTCATATGCGAACTAATGACAATATCTTGTCTTCCGAAGCGATCTTTGAGTATTTCGATAGAAGAATCGTAATTTCGATCACTTATAACAAATCCGGAGATAGCAGCTAGTGCATTACCACTAAGCAAAGATTTCAGATATGTACATTTTTCAGTCTTACTCAAATTTCCATTATTATGAATAGTACATTCAAAGAAGTCAAGCCACTTACTTGAATCTCCGTAGAAGGTACTCATTTGAAGACGCGGCATCTTCATCACTTTCGTTTCAGGAACAGTTTGATTGTTAGAAGTTTCGTTCTGAGTAGCAACTGCTTCATGATTTCCTGTGTGCTGGTTTATGAATCTTTGCAGTCGTCCTCTCCAAAGAATAGCTTTTTCTTGATATTCCTGATTTTGAATTATTTCATCTTCTAGTTCATCTACGGACGTATCAGTTTCGATTTGCGAATCCAAATGTTTGAGTTCAGTTAATTTTTCAGCTAGTTGCACGCTGAAATCTCGCAAATTTTCTAGTTTTTCATCCATAGCAATATCCGTTTTTGAATAGCTGACTTCAATTTTCGTCAGTAATTTCGTAGTCAGCTGTCTGATAACAGAACGTTTCTTTTTGATCTTCTCAAACTCCATTTTCAAAAATTATTAAGTCTGACAATTTCTATTTTGAATTATCTAAAGAATCCAAGATCCTCCCGGTATTCGGCACCATAAAAGATTTCCTTAATGTCAGACTTTCTGTTACTAAATAAAATGGAGAGAGATCTAATACATAACGTTTATTGGACGCGGACAAGACAACACACACTGATTTCACACAAAAGTTCATAAACAGCAAGCGTTATAGAAGCGCCATCTAGTGGCGATCACAAAATGACACATCGATATTTAACAATGGGGAACGTACAAAAATTCAATTTTCTTAACTTTTTATTTTCAACTTCCACAGACGCCAAAGTGTTTTCTTTTCAAACAAATTCTTACCTTATTTGATGAAACTTTGTAATTAAAAAATGTCTAAAATCCGGATTCAGAATCAGCGCCACGAAATTAGCTTAAAATCACTGGAATATCATTGGCAAAAAATCAGTGTTAACCAGTGTAATTAATTACCATGTAACTCGCATTTAGAAACAGAATAAGCGTGGGGAAAAAGTTGCATCATGACTTCCCTCGGCTTTCCATCTTAATAAAAGACTACAAATGAGAACGCAAATACTGACAAAGCAGTTGTCGCTTCTAGCTCATAATTCGAATGGTTATCGTCCAGATGCGAGAGATGCCGGTACTCCGAAGCCTGTGAGGCTATCAAAACAGATATATTTCATTTAGAAGAAGTCAGATTTGTGAAATTATAAAAAGCAGATCTTATAGCCATTTTAACAGAAAACAACAGAGCAAGAAGACAGACAAAGGATAAATAAGAAAAAATTTATTATATCAATCACCAATTTCATCTAAAAGTGCATACAGACATCTAACTTACACACAGCACACAGACAATAAAAGTAATACATACATGATGTAGCAAGTAGAGAGCCTTGAATTTAAATCCGATTACAAAGAAGCGTGTCACAGTATTCAGCAGGACTGAATTAAAAAACCCTCCCTTTTCTTTTGCAGGAGGAAAAAAATTATTTTAATTATTTGTCAATAAACAATGACCATGTAACGCGCATTTAAGAAAAGAAAACGTGTGGAAAGAATGTTGTATCACTACTGCCCTAGTTATTCAATGTGAATAAAAGACAATACACAACGCACC